>JAMKCH010021848.1:0-50744 GCA_023653785.1 Ophioderma brevispina | reverse complement strand
ACAATAATAGGAAAATACATAAACTTGGAGCAGTTTTTAAGCCCCTCAAGCTTTTATAAAGACGATAAAAATCAAAACTTTATTCCTGTTCATTTCCTAAGGTCCCAGCTTCTATTGCTATATAATCATAATTTTCATGGTGTGTGGACTTTAAAGAAAACATTCATAATCTAATTAAATGAAGCGACAGGTCCTCAATTAACAACCTTGTCCCCCGACCACTTTCTCCATAAAATTGATATTTTGGTAGCAGAATGAATTTGATATGTTTGCATTACCCCAGTGTTGCCCCTGTCCACGATTCCCATTAAAAATGCACAACATTCAATGATGATAGGTGGTATGTCAGGAAAGTAAACTTAAATTGTATCCCTAACAGGTGGTAAAAGCCAGTGATGATGGCAAGATTTAAAATTGAAACCCTTTTTTTTTTAAAGATGGACTTAGCCCTAACCTCCCCACCTGTCATTCCAAAAAACCAAATACCACGGGGAATTTCCTTGTCACTGATGGTTTGTATGCAACATAATGGGAAGGGTCCTACTGGACCCTCAAATACCACAAATACCATGATTGTAGCAGAACGTGGTATTTTGTGGTTGCTAGGGATATTTGGTCTACAAATAAAAACAAACTAAAGCTTTTCCTACCTTGAAAGTTTGTCACCAATGTTTGTTTCTTCCATATGGTATGTTACATTCAACTCATGATACATGTATCAATTTACCTTATTTTTCAAATGATTTATGAGGATGAGGGTGAGAAAGGTAGAGAAGGCATCAATGTTAAATTGTGACTGCCTTTTGTGGTGTTAAATATCACTACATTTTTAGTCTGCAACTCAACCATAGGCCATTCCCTTTTGGCAATGCTTGACTTCGCTGAACACTGCTTCATTTAATTCAAAGCCTGCAGCTTGGCCTATACCCAACCATGTTGGAATGATCTTTCAGCAAATTAAAGCTAATAATCTCTGCTTTCTGCTGATGGGTTGCGATATTGCTACTAATTTGCACAAATGGTTTGACACAATCATGCCCATTTTTTTTATTTACCCACCCGGTAGAAATCTGTGCTTAATGCCTAACTTTTCAATACATAACTAACTGGTACAAAGACAAAACATGGAATCATCTCGCAGTTTTTTTTTTTAAGGATTAGGGCAGTGTTCATCCCTTAAATAGGTGAGACTTTCACGAAGCTTACCTGTATTTCAGGTGGGTCTAGTGACTGTAAGCTGATCTTCCTATACATAGCCTGATAACCCATCCCCAGCAGCCATGCGAACACTATGCTATCATCATAATGGATGGTGAACTCAGTGAAATCTAGGCCCGGAAGAAAAAGAATTCAACTGAGAATTAATGTCACAAAATGATGAGTATACAATAACAATATCCATAGCCTTTGTCACCATTATACTACTATGGCTAACATTACCACTATAGAGACAAATGGTTATAATACTTAAAGCACTATCAGTTCAGAGTTAATATATTTTGAAATTTGCAAGAACAGGATTAAAAGTTAAGGATAAGTCTGCCTAATTATCATGAGTTATTACATTTTCCAACTGAAAACAATGACGAAATAGACGCAGTGTTTAAAGATAGAAATCGTGCTTCAATATTTTTTCCTATTAGGTTGCTTTTGGTCTTATTATTTGTTGGATATGTAAGGATACCAATACTTTGTTACAGCACGCAAAAACCTGATTTTTTGACAATTTATTTTTTTTTTTTCTGATTTACAATCACTGATAGTGTCTTTTAAAGTTTTTATGGCCAATGGAAATACTTGACAACAGCATTGACAACAAGCCCCAAAATGCCTGTATTTTCTTTAATACATGCCCCGGGGCATACATTGTTTCCTATTTAAACATTTGGTGAAAAAAATTGAAGGGCGTTTATTCACGGGGGATTTTTTATTACTACGTGGATATTGTAACTATACACCCCTTCCTGTAGGTTCATTATGAGGTATCAATAATTGATTTAGTATTAGCTTTCTTTGACTTGAATGCCAATCAATCTAGTATTTTTTTTTTTTAGAAAACGTCTTTTGTGAATTGTTGATTATATGAGTTTTTTATATCTGGAAATAAGTTGATGCTGATATTTCGAAAAATAATTACATCAAGTTTGAGACTCTGTGGGGTTATGAAACAAATTTTGGGCAATTGCAATGAACTATTGTAAGTTAATGGAGTTTTCATGAAGCACATCTACGTTAATACACATTCATTAATCACAATTTACTATCTAAGAGTAGGATATATTAATAAACTTTATTCAAAACACTTTTTACTACTTATTTTTTCATCATTTTACATGATGGAGTTAATGTGGAACCTTGGCTCAACATGACCAAGATATTAGCTACTTTCAGCAATTTACAGTCAAATTGTAAAGAGTTGTGGATCTGCAACAAATGCTTGACAACCTTAACATTAAGTCATTCATGTTTTTGCCAGTTTGTGAATTTTACGTTTAGAATGCGAGTGTCTGTCTGTATGTGCGCTCTCAAGTATTCCCTACCAGTAGGTTAAGTCAAGATTGGGCAAAGGATCCACATCCTCGTGTTCGTAATATCTCTGCTGCCACCTTTGCGGACTAATGACAACTTTTAGTTACTCAATTACCTCAACATACAGACACTGATTGTGACAACACTCAACTACAAGTGGGGTACATTTAACACAAACAACCACAGTGAAAACATTAATTTGTCATAAAGGGTCTTTTTGACAAATTTTAGTTCTTCATGCAAGTATTTTTTTATCATTCGAAAATAAAGCTATACAATGTTCATAGGCTTGTATTCTGAAGGGAGACTAACTTTAGACTGGGTTTAACCAGGGTTAGTCCTACAAGAGGGGACCGTTTTTCCTTTCAAATAACTGTGAAAGTTAAATTTAAACGGGTGAAGCACATTCTCATGATGTGCTGGAACAGCCACCCATGGCATTTGTCTCACCCGTACAGGCCACTTTTAGAGTATGTTGTAAGAAAAAAAGGTTCTCTCTTGTAGACTAACTCTGGTTTAAACCCTGTCTAAAGTTAGTCTCCCGGAAACATCACGGGGTCGCGAGGAGGGAGAACAGAGTGCCTTTCAGAAACCACATAACTGTTCAAATTAACAATTATCCAGCTTTTTCAAATTAATTTTTACCATCTTAGATATTTTTATGACTTTTTTATAACATTTCACTTTTTAAATTGCAGTAAAATTGGACCGGTCTAATCCAGGGAAAACCTGCCATTTTGGTGGGGTCAAACACTTTTCTCAACGGTTTTGTGTCCCTGAACCAATACTCTTTAAATAAGCTTGGGGACACCCTCATTTTTACCAAATCCAGATGGCGGCCAAATTACAAATGGTCACAAAATTACATTATTAACATTAATACTGTAGTTGTGCAATTGTGGGTCATTTTCATATTATTTCCTGTTGTTTCTGGGAATCCTTGACCTATGTACTTAAAATCCAGCTGAAGCACTAATATTTAGTCTCAAATCCAGATGCGGCCAAAATCCATAGTGGATAAATACTGAATGAACTATCTGGCCTATTAGTTCCCCTTTTATACTTTTTCGGCTGTATGTTATTCCTGAACATTATACTCTATTTGCTAGCTTACAGTCTACCTAATATTTAGTCCTCAATCAAAGTGGCCACCAAAAAGGTACCCATTATTTTACTTAGTTGTATAGTGTACGGGAGCTTCCGATTACAAGTTAATCCAGTAGATTGTCCATCCTAAAGAGATCCTTCAAATTCCCTGAAACGCCATCCGTTATAGGCTCTTGAATCCAACATGGCGGCCAAAATTCCAATTGGCCATCAAAATTACATTAATTACATAATAAGTAACTTGAAAACCGTTATTTGCAGATTTTTTCAGTTGTTCTGATATCCTTGACCTATGTACTTAAAATCCAGCTGAAGCACTGCTCATGATTTAAATCTCAAATTCAAGATGGCGGCCAAAATCCAAATTAGCGAATAAAATTACTTGAACTATATGCCTATTAATTTTTCCATTTTCAAAACCTTTTTTTACTGGATGTTTTTCTCTGAACGTATACTCTATTTGCTGAGCTTACAGGCTACCTAATATTTAGTCTCAAATCCAAGATGGCCGCCAAAATGGCCACCACAATTATCTTAATAACTTGTAAAGTGTATTGGAGCTTCTAAACATACATCAAAATGAACCTTGACATGATTTATATGTAGCTTATGGACATTTAGCATAATTAGTAGATCAAAAATATTCTCTAGTGCCAAATAACCCCATGTTTCACAAAAAAATATTGTTTCCAGCAAAGAAACCTGGTATAATTAATTTGATGAGGAATTAGGGTATTTTTGCAGCCATTTCAGATTTAAGCCGCCATATTGGATTCACGACCCTATAATCGATAGTGTAGTGTGAATGTGAAGGATAATCGTTAGGATGAGAGATCTACTGAATTTACTTGTAATCGAAGCTCCAGTACACCACACACCTAATTAAGATAATTGTGGTGGCCATTTTGGCGGCCATTTTGGATTTGAGAATATATATTAGGTAGCTTGTAACTCAGGACATACAGTATACATCAGAATAAAAAAATCCTGCAAAAAAGGTTTGTAATGGAAAATTTAATAGGCAGTACAGTTAACGTAATTTTATTAGCTAATTTGGATTTTGGCCGCCATCTTGAATTTGAGATGAAATCATGAGTAGTGCTTCAGCTGGCTTTTAAGTAACTTAGTCAAGGATAGCAGAACAACTTAAATAACGGTTTTCAAGTTACGTATTATGTAATTAATGTAATTTTGACGGCCAAGTGGGAATTTGGCCGCCATCTGGGATTCAAGAGCTATAACGGATGGCGTTTCAGGGAATTTGAAGGATCCATCTTTAGGATGGACAATCTACTGAATTAACTTGTAATCGGAAGTTCCCATGCACTATACAACTAGTAAATAATTTTGGTACCCATTTTTGGTTGCCATCTTTGATTTGAGACTAAATATTAGGTAGCCTGTAAGCTCAGCAAAAGAGATGACTATAAGTTCAGGAATAACAATCCAGCCAGAAAAAGTATAAAAGGGGAACTTAATCGCCGTTATAGTTCAAATTAAGTAATTTTATCCACTAATTTGGATTTTGGCTGCCATCTTGGATTGAGATCAAATCATGAGTAGTGCTTCAGCTGGATTTTAAGTACATAGGTCAAGGATATCAGAACCACGGCGAAATCTGAAAAGACAATTTGCAACATACCTATTATGTAATTAATGTAATTTTGGTGACCAATTTGTAATTTGGCCGCCATCTTGGATCAAGAGCCTATACCGGATGGCGTTTCAGGGAATTTGAAGGATCCATCTTTAGGATGGACAATCTACTGAATTAACTTGTAATCGGAAGTTCCCATTTGCCTATACAACTAAGTAAAAAATAATTTTGGTACCCCATTTTGGGGGCCATCTTTATTTGAGACTAAATATTAGGTAGCCTGTAAGCTCAGCAATATAGTTATAAGTTCAGACAATACACATCCAGCCAGAAAAAGTATAAAAGGGGAACTTAATAGGCCGTATAGTTCAAATTAAGTAATTTTATCCACTAATTTGGATGTTGGCTGCCATATTGGATGGAGATCAAATCATTGAGGTAGGTGCTTAAGCTGGATTTTAAGTACATAGGTCAAGGATATCAGAACCACGGCGAAATCTGAAAAGACAATTTGCAACATACCTATTATGTTAATTAATGTAATTTTGGCTGACCAATTTGTAATTGGCCGCCATCTTGGATTTAGGAAAAAATTTAGGGTGTCCCCAAAGCTTATTTTAAATGAGTATGGTTAGGAACATAAAACCCGTTGAAGAAAAGTTTGACCCCACAAAATGGCAGTTTTCCCTGGATTAGACCTGTCTAATTAGGGAATGGCAAAAAGTGGTTGTCAACTTGTCATTTTAGTTGCTGAAAACTTAAGCCAAAACTAATGCAATGATGCTTCAGAATGTGTTATTGTGATGGACATGACTAATTTAATATTCAATAATTCATTTATTTGTCATAACTAAAATTTATTTGTAATGCCTAGAATTGACAAAATTACAAAATTGACAAATTTGTCATCATTAATTTGTATGCACTTTAAAAAGCAAACATTTATAACTAATTAAAATATGGATTAAAAAGATATGTAAATGCATAACAAGAATGCTAATTCAAACATAATATTTTAGTGTTGATTCTGAATGATAAAAAAGTGTGCAATGGCTAACTTTAATTGTCAAATAAGACCCCTCACAAGTATAACTCCCTCCCGATGTTTTGGGGAATTCAAAATGTCTTTTCTATATGGCAACAACTTATACCTTTGCTCCAATAAATCTCAGTATGTACAGCAGTATTACTGGAGTGGATGAGGGGAACGGCCCAACACTCGTTTACGGGGACAAAACCGGGATTTAAAACTTTTGGTTTAACGAAAAAAACTTTTCCCATAGGACAAATGTTTTGTCTCAAGGCAAAATGCTTTTATGCAAGATGCAAGGCCAAAGTAAGTATTTCTCTTAATTCGAAATTTCTCAACTTTATTTTACATTCATTAATAAATAAAACCATGGATGTATAATTAAAACTACTGAAGTTGAGTAGAATATGAGGCACTGTGGATTTCACATTTGAGGCAGCATCTCAGTAAAGTCAAACCCCTGAATTCCAGCCACATTTCACTTAAAAGCAGTATGGTAATTGGTAATTATGCTGTATATAAGAGTGTTAAATTGTATTCCTACCAAGAAAAGGAAAGATATGGACTTCTTTTATGAAACAAAAAAAAATCTGCTCTTAAGTAATATGTTCGACAATGGAAGACACATCAAAACATACAACATCCAAAGGTACAAGATTCATTAATGAGGACACATTTAATATAAGGTGAAAAAGTAATTAATTTAATTCATTATACAGGGTAGCTCCATCAGTGAAAGAACACTGCTCTCTAGGAGGCCTGTTGATATACAGTATTAAAACATTTAAATACCAATATACAAAGCAATGAAACATACAAAAAGAAGTAGAGTAGATACAAATTATGTAGAAGATTACAATGGTAAAAACACTGAGGATTAAGATATGTTGAAAGAGCCCCAGATTTAAATTGGCCCAGAGACAGAGTCAAATTTAGAGCGGAGTTGAATTCAACAAGTATTCCAAAGATTTGCTGCTCTAACATGAAAAGTTCTCAAACCCGCATTGCTCTTATAATGAGGAATAACAAGTGAATTTGAGGAATTTCCTCTAGTGTTATAATCATAAGTAGTGTGAGTAAAAGTGAAGTTTGAACAGAGATAATCAGGGGCTTTACCTGTAAGACATTTAAATAACATAACAAGAATGTGATTATTCCATAATAATCTATTGTCTATTATTACATAATAATAGACAATAGATGGTAACACCTGGTTGGGAAAAAGACAATGAAACACAGACTATCACAAACGGTGACATTTTGAAATGGAATTACATGTACAAGTTAACGTTAACAACTGACACACTGAAAATTAAACACATAAAACTGTAAACACATTTAATTCAAACATTTTAGTTGACACACTACTACAGGGGTTCTCAATTATTTTAGCTGAAGGGCCGAACATATTTGAAAGTTCCCTACCTGAGGGCCAAATACACCTGAATTTTTTTATGTTAACCTTTATATTTTTGACTTTTTGAGCAAGTCGAGGGCAAAAATGAATGGTTGGCGGGCCGGATTTGGCCCGCGGGCCACCTATTGAGAACCCCTGCACTACTATTCTAAATTGCATGCGCCATTCCCCACATCATAATTTCCTCATCAGAAAATGAATAAGGAGGGTGATAGAAAATTTTGAGATGAAAAAATGTCATTTGACATCATGGTTAAAAAACAAAAATTATCATTTAATCTTCGATGAGGATTATATCAGTCTTTGAAAATCAACATGAGAGTGTTAGTGACACAAACTAAAATCAAATGAGCTGAAAATGTCTTGATCTGTTGAATGACTTACCGTTATATATCCCAGATTTGCCTGCATCCCATGAAGAATGTGGTTGCCATGGTGATTAAGGTGAGCATGATGAAAGGATGAGAGCGCAAGTGAAACATATAGTCAAGTGCAAAGGTACCATTATACTCGGGGACAGAAGCCCTTTGATGAGCGCGTACCACCTGGTTGTAAAAGGGGTGGAGCTATCAGCGCGTATGACACGTGGTCAGTGACCCAGCAACAGCAGACCGCTTCGGTTGCCAATCAGAGGCAAGTGCATTTTTCTGCAGTAAATACGCAGAGAACCAGGAAGTACGCGCTCGTCAAAGGGTTTCTGTCCCGGACTATAGCTCAGGAGAGTGTTAAATCACATTAAACTGGTTTTATTGCTGTGCGGTACTTCCAAAATACCATTGCTATACTCCATCCGGCCTGAACTAAGTTAGGACGTCATAGCTTTCACAGTCTTAAACGTGTGAATCGCATTAAGCCGCAGCTGTAATCGCGAGTGTACAAAGTCGGGGGCAAGATACGCATGCACAATATCTGTGCAAAAGCTATGATATCACTCCTTAGTTCAGGCTGGATGAAGTATAGTTGACTGACTAGTCACACTATTAAAGGCATATTAAGTGAATTTTGTTTTGTTAGGAAGATGAAGATCATTTTCACAAACAAAAAATATTGATTTTTTATATTGCCAGAATTTGTCCCTTTAATGCCCTCTAACCTTAATCAGTTACGTATTTCCCACAGTGAGGTGTTTGAATGCATCGTTCTGGATAATTTCATGTAAAAATCATACTGTCAAATGAGTGCAACAAGGTCGTAAGTGCTGCCATGTGATACATCTGTGTGCTTCCATGCATTAGGATAACTCAATTTATCTTTCCTTGAGTCAGTGGCTTTTGAAGTGGTTCTTCAGGCGACTGTGTCACCCGAAGAACCATTTCAAGAGCCACTGACCAAAGACTTGGTATAATTGTGTGTTTGATGGGAATTTCTGACAAATGGCAGCTATTGCACTTATGACCTTATTACACTCACACAATGATATTGACCATTCACCAAAAAGGGGTCTTGGGATAAAGTATACCCCATAGCTATGCCCCAAGATACAGCACATAGCTCTTGAGTTCAAATTCAATTAATACTGTTAGGAACAAAGGAATGGAATGCAGTCCATGGTTTATTATCAAAGATTTACATAACTTGCACATTGGATAGACTACACTGAAATCATGGAATTCTTCTGATTCTTTTGCTCAGAGTCAATAGTCGGAAGGCGTATCTATATAGACCTTTTCATGAACTGCTGTTTTCATAATTGTGACCTGAGTGCAAACCTGAATGGATAAGAGCAGGTCACAATTATATAATTACATATTTTCTGACTCAATCATTATAAGTGGTTTAATTGATATGGTAAAAAAATATGTACACACACAAAAATTATAATTTATTAATATTGAGGGTACCCGGCCTCCCTTCACGATCACCAAATATGCCTTTAACATTCAATAACCGGTCAAACTACAACTTCTTTTTCTCTCTCTGGTGAAAACAATTAACAGGCCTTAGTAATTTTGAATGTACCTCAAACCAGTTATACATTTCCATAGTTAATCAACCTCTCACTCATGTCAATATTACGCTTACCAAATGAACAACTTGCTGATTTCAGATTTTTGCCAGTCAAACCCTTGTTCATCTTAGAGTACCCTCTGCTGGTTTTCTATTTACAGGCAAAAAGACCATGCAAGCCTGGTAAACTCTCATTTGATTCCTTTTTTGAAATTTACCTGAAATTACCTTGATGTTTGGAGAGTTTGTGAAATGTGGGGGGGGGTGTTCCTGGGGGGACTAGTCTTGTACTTCACAACTGCTTAAAGTCGCATTGATTTTGGCAAACAACTATTAAAACAAATAATATCACAGGTTTGACACCGATAGGATTATGTACCCATTTAGATCATCCTCATAATCATCAGTCCCTGACCAGGGAAGGCAAGATACGAGGGGGGGGTGGGGGGGGGTGGGGGGGGATGTCGCTGGCCCAGACAGCGATTTTGTGCCCATTGCACGTTCTTATGATGTCATCCAGATTTGGGGCTTAAAATTGTTCTAAAAATATGAGACCAAGGTTCAAACAACTGCAAATTCAGGTTCACAATAATCCAATTTTAGAATTAAAATAATATCTAAGGATTTGTAAGTGCCAAACAAATCCAAACTTGTAACAAAGTCTTATGCTGCTATTTTCTGTTGATCAAAAGCAAGGGTACTTCAAAAGGTAAGCAAGAATCGTATCATTCACAATTGTAAAGTGTGCGTCTTGGTAATTATTTCATCTCCAGCAGAAATGAGTCCCCATTACTATCAATATAGGAGTACAAAAAAAATGCCACCCTCTTTGACAGCAAAAAAAAAAAATTGACATGCAAAAATTTCCAACTGGAAAAATATGTGATAGGGATAGGTCTGGACATGTCTTCACAGCGGACATAGAAATGTGATTCCACACTAAAGCAATGGTATTCATCAATTTTATATAAGCCGTAAAGACACAACCAGGTGTGAAAATCATACCTTTAGCATGCTTAACACAGATTGTAAATTGCTAAACCTATTTTCCCATCTTGTTTATGGTTTAAATACCAAAGATGGGACAGCGTTCACCAGCCAGAAACAACTCGTCGAACACAAACACGGTACAACGTTACCAGGTGCGTGCATATGGAATATCGTATGGGATGCATGCATTAACTTTAACTGGGAGTACAAAGGACCTTCTATATTGATCCTACATAGAATGCGGCAGGAACCAATATTGGTTTTCAATGAAGGGTGGCATTATATTTGAGACACACACCAGATAAATTGAGATAAAAGAATCATTCCCATCTTTTGAACTACAGAGAACCAACTAAAAATAGGTTGGACAAGTAGTACATGGAGTGCACCGTTTATAAATAGGTTGCCATACCAACGGACAGACTTTTGTTCTTTTGACCATCCCAGGGATGCACATTCATCCGAGTTGTGAGAATCAAATTTACTTGAAATGACAACATTAAGACATGATTCAATGGGGGAAAATTGATTCTGATCCATGGATGCTACCAGAATCCTGCGGAACGATTCTGTGATTCTCATCGAATTTGCATCCCTGCCATCACACATTGCGATCGCTGTCAAGTGATTGTCACATGCTTTAGATTTAACCCCCCGTTTTTATTTTTTGTAGCTGTTGGGTTTTGTTAATTTGTTCCCAACCAATGTTTAATCTGACTGTAGTTTTCAAGCAATATAAATTAACATTTCTTCTACACAGACATTGTTGCTGTGCAGTTATTAATCGTAGTCTTTGTATGAACTTGAGCACGATAGACAAGCAATGTGTAAGTTCTCTGGTAAATGTTATGGATTGAAAAAAAGAGCAAATAAGACAGAGCAAATGGTACAAAAAGCATGGAAATGGAGAGAGAAATGTATAATGGAAACAAATGGGCAAAAAAAAGAGAACTTATGTATATAGCCTGGATGTGGATAGGAGACAAGATAAAAACAGTGAAGGAAGAAATCGGGAGCAAAGGAAGACAAAACTAATGCAAGGTTGATAGAATTTGAGGGCAAAGAAAGAGGGAATTAGAGAGGAATGAGTATATCAAGGAAATGAAGGTGGAAAAAGCAACAAAATAAGCAAGTGAGGATGAAATGGAGTAAATAGAATGAGAAAATAAAGTGGAAGACAAAAAGTTGAATCTTGGACTAAATGCAATTTAATCATTTGGTTTCAGAGCTTGAAGCAGATTTAGGGTTACGGTGTGGGATGAAGATGTGAATGCAAAAGGGCAACATGAAATACTGGGTTGACAAATTTTGGTTTGCGAGTATTATGGACCAGGGTCCAAAGCAGGGTTGGGATTTCTTGGGGTCAGGACTTGGAAACAATTTGGGACAACAAAATGCAAGGATTACGGAATATTCCATGACTATTTCATACTCTGTAAGAAAGAAACCAGGATTAGTATTATCTGCATAGAGCTGATTTTCACCATTACTTACATTCTTATACAATGTTTGCCTTGCACTAGGCAAAAAAATGTTTCAAAGTTCTTGAGTGGAAGCTATATTTTTGTTGGCCCCACTTGGCCTTTTTAAATCACAAATGCGATGTACGACATACTAATTGAATACTGAATGCAGGGTTTTCACTGCAATTAGTTTGTTCAGTCAATCAACCCATCTTCACAAATTGAACTACTCATTGTTACCGCCTGACTTGTGCCATGTCCTGTCAATTCATCAACCCTTAAGATTTTGCACAGGGGCAAAACGTGAGGTAATAATTAAGGGGGCGGAATAATAAAGGTACAACAGGAAGGGGTCGAGGGAGGCAGGAGAAAAAGGCAAAGTGAATCACTGACTGATGCTGTTTTTTTGTGGTTGGGTGCCAAACAAAAATCTTGGTGGATTGCCAGAGCTTATTGTCGTTTGAAAATTTAACTCGAAATCCCTCTCAAAAGTTTCACCCATGGACTCTCTTTTTATGTCAACAAGGACAAATTCCAGTACATGGACTCATTTAGATTGAAGGTTTATACAGTCTCAGTATATTTATTTAATCTACTCTCACAATCTGCTCATTGTGGCATATTGAAAACCAACTTTTAGAGCCTGATGGATAGTAAAGTACACCAGCTGTGTGTACAGACTTGAATAACGGACAGGGCAATTTGATTCAGGAATATAGGGTCAATTTTTTTCTGGGATGAAAAAAATATCTGTAGCCCCCGCTGTCGGGAAAATTTATGTCACATATTTTTACTCACACACGGGATTTTTAGACAATTTTTTTTTTTGTAAATAGATTTTATGTCAACATATTTTTACCTGACACACAGTATGCACAAAATATGTGATTATTGTGAAAGGATTCAAGGACTGCTTAGACTTGTGACTTGATTTGTGTCTTTAGTCAATCAAGACAAAACAAACACCTTCTTATAGGTATATTTTAATAGGTGGTTACTATTAGACCTTATCTTAATTGGCATAAAGTAATCAGGCCTCCTCATTGTAACCCAAGTATTAAGGGCAGTGTGGTGCAGTACCAGTGGACAGAGTGCTGGACCCACACCCAAAAGTTTTTCAAGTCAAACCATGGTGTTGTGCCCTTAAGGAAGGCACTTTTACCCTCAATTACTCCTCCCTGCCCAGTTGTACAAAGGGTAACAGAATATTCAATGATGGACCGGTATTGTACTTGCTGTGGAGGAGATGTAGCGATCCTCCTACAGCAACATTATACAGTGGATTCCGTCCCCAATGTATCTTAAAAGAGATGGCTACTCATTCCCAAAGCCTACTCTTTTACTTTTTAGTACGACTAAGGCAATTGCTGGAAAATTTGCCTGGTTAACCAATGACCTTCACCTTCGAGCATGAAACATATCCCATGAATTATTATAATGTTTACCTCCTGAGAACACCAGCCTATATGCAGTCTGTCTGATGGGTTTCATTACAGGACCAATATGAACTGGCCTCAGAGACCAATCAAAACAATGCTTCTATATCTCTGTGTAAACCATCCCCCTCTTATTCAGCATCTCTGATAAGCTCATTACATGATATACCTTTCAAGTCCCAATCAAAATGTGCTTAGATGTCGAGAAATAGCAGTAGTGCTCAGGGGTTAAGGTGCCATGAACAACCCCTGATTAGGCAATCCTTAGAGGTTCCTATTTTGATTTCCGGTCACAAGCTCAACCCACATGTAACTAGACTAACTCGCTCATTGTAAGGTACTATCTAGTATTCGGTCAATAACCAGGGGCGATCCATGATTTCAGAATTACTGGCGGCGCGCGCCCCCCTCCCTAGATCCGCGCCTGATAACTAAAAGGCTTCTTGGTTTACCTATCCATGTGATGGTAATCTCCAATAGTTTTACAGCAGACACTAAGCTCTATCAACATTTTGTAGACATTAGTAAATGTGTGTGCACTGTGTCTCTATAAAAATGACTGATCCTGGAACTCCAGCGTAAGCCCTATCTGATATGCCCTCTGCTAATACTGAATGGGTTGAAAATCAAGATAAAATGTCGGCACTGAAGCCCTTCCAACTGAACAAAAATCATAAATCATTCCCAAACTGAGGGTGATTTTCCTTCCTTACTAGTGTGTACCCTGCCCTTTGAATCTGTGCACATGGAATGGGACGTGGAGCTTGAACATGAAGTAATATTTCACTTAAGGTGTGAAGCCATGGTTTAGTCGTGTTAAACTTCTAAAAGCATACTAAATTTTGGGGTTTGAATTTTTTTAGAAATCTGTTCTCCGAATGGGAACCAGACCAGTATTTAAGTATTGCACCATTGACCAAACGGTTTTATAAAATCAGAATATATTACATGTGAACTGATGACAAATTGAGATATTGTATCAGTGACTTTCTTGAAGAAAATTTTGAAGTAGATCCTAGATACCTACAGTAATTGCCATTTGTGTTTAGAGAAATAGAGTAAAACTATTGCAAATGCAACAAATGTTGTAGTCTTGCGTCCTGTGTAGACTATGACTCAGGGTGCCACTATTTAATTTCTTCACCAGGTTGGGTTAAAGTTGTCCCAAAATATTGCAGAAAAAATGCCTGGAAATTAGCCTAAAAAATGGACCAATCTGATTAAATTATATGAATTTTCATCTTGATGACCATGGAAACTGATCCCAATACAACATTTCAATCAGATTTATATGAGAGCTAAACATATTTGTAAGCCAAAGAAGCTGTGGTAAAATTATATCGGTAGACCAAAACGGGGACACTATTTCACTTCATAACATCCAAACAAAAACTTTTAACCCAAGATTCCAAAGGAAATGGGAAAAAAGGAAAAATTGTTTATTTCTTCAGGAACTAACATTTTAGCCATTCAGGTGAGTAATATTGGAGTGCTAGGGAATGAGGATATTAGCGCATCTACAAAGGGACCCTTTTAGGATGCATAGATCAACCTGAGATATGAGAGGGAGAGGGCGTGTATACAATTAGGCTGTAATCAATGGGGGAGGGGTGGTCAAAATTACTCTGGCATTCACAATATCTGGGAGCCCCCTTCCAAAGAAAACACAGCCCCCAGATATCACAAACAAACCATCTAACATAGAATGGCTCACTGATGCAATAAATCAATTAACCCAATTAATATAGCCTCTCTTGATGAAGCTCACAGTTCTTATGGCTGCCACCAGTTTTTTTTACACCTAAATGAGACAAAACTGCATCCTTAAATTCTATAAACTGAACCCTTCACCTTGTAAATACTTGTTTTCAGTCAGAATTTTTTTACCAAAATCCACTAACATCTAGTAGTAATATTTCTCATATAGATATACTTACAGCCTCTTGAATATCGGGTGATACAATGATGACCATTCGGTGGTCACCAATAGCAGGTGCTTGATTACCGCCAATGTTGGAACCAGTACCTCGGCTATCAGTACATATTAGGATCCAGATCAAGTACTCACAAAGCCTTGCAATGGAGTATGAGATGGATTTAAGATTGTACAAAAGGAATATTGATACCCTAGCCAACCAGAATGTTAATAACCAACAAAAATATTTTGAGCGCTTCCTTTAAATTGAAAAGAATTCCTCGCCCAGAGAAAATTGGTTGTTATAGTCCCAAATGAAAGAATTTTAGTTTGACCAAACATCAAGTTGCGGTTCACAATCACAGAGACAAGGCTTGAAAACACTCAGAATAAATATTTATCAACAAATACGAGAACATTAAAGGGGCAAGCAGCGATTTTACTGATCTGAAACATTGGACAAAATATCCAAAATTGTATTTTGGTATTTTTGTTACTGGCATAGATGTGCTTGCTAACAAACCGTAAGTTTTGGCTTTAAATCCATGCTATTAAAGACAAAGCAAGTATTTTTTATCTTGATTTGTAATTTCTATACGTGCATCTCAAATTTCCGACTGGTGAAATAAAAAGGCCTTTCCCTGTGAATTCTCAGAATTAAAGACGTTATACTGTGCACCATGATCTGTACTGTTTGACATCAAACACAAAAACATTTATTACTTTGTTTAGTTCTTGTACTGTTGTAAACCACAATCAGCTGTTTAGTGTGGATTTTGAGACCGCCATGCTGTATGTCTATTTTCTTCATTTTTCACCCTTTGGTGTTTTTGGTCATACATAAAAGTAGTTATATGGAAATTGTACATACTTATCTTTGATTATGAGCCTTAAAAAATGCATGTCGAATATTGTGATTCTCTGCATTATCGCTGCTTATCCCTTTAACTTCAGGTAGGGTTAGGGTTTACAAACTTCTTCACCTTAAATAAAATTGATCACATCAATTGCCATACTTGTCACATTTATTTTTACACAGACCTTATGTTTATCGGGAGTCAAAGGTCAACAGCAATATTGTGCGTGACATTATCGAGAATGATGACACAATGCCATGAGAAAGGCAAAGAGAGTGATGAAACCCACATGCGACCCTTTGCTATCTTGCTATTTGGACATCAGAGTCACCACCAGTCCAAAGAAAGAAAACCATGTTTCGGAGGAAATAGAAAATGCCAACAACCTTGTCATCTGTATACACACAATTGAAAATGGTTAGTGGTCCCTTTCAATTTAAGCTTCCAGCCATTCAGTCAGAAGTCAGGGTTGTAAATAAATAAACTGACAATTGCAAAAATTCAAACTTAGAAAACATGCAACACATGGTTTGATTTAATTTCAAACGGTGTGATGTCTAAATTATATATATAAGAGAAAATACTTAAAAATCAATTAAAAAAAATTAGTCAGAATGAGGTCGAGTTATTCAAAATCGAAATGCAAATGAAATACTATATAATTTAAGTAACTGTGATGGATTTCATTTAGGTACATTAATCTTTGTTTTCTCTGTGATATTTAAACAGCTATGAATTATTAAACATAGTATATATCACATAATTGGTGCCATTCATTAAAATTGCTTGAGTAATACAATTCATCAAGCAAATACTGCCATATTTGTCAAGTTTAGGACCACCAATTATAGAACTGTTTTGTCACTCAGCTTCTGGATGATGTTGATGACGAGGATGATGTTGATGATGATGTCACAAATGTTGATTGAGATGTCAACGATGTCGACAATGACAAGTTGATGATTGATGACGAAGTTGACAATGACAATGTGTGATGAGTTGAAAATGGATGGCTTTTTCGGTTGTTAACAGACAATATTGCCCTTACAATTCAGCCACTTCTGATTCTAAGGTCTGGGCTATGTCCCTCTATCAACTCAAGGCATTCAATATACATAACAAAGGTACAGAGACATTGGTACGACTGGATTCCAAACATAAATCCAATTTGAAAAATTAAAAACTTTAGCTAAACTGCTTCTAATTTCAAATGATTTTGACTGCTGAAAATCAATGGTTCAATTGCAGTCGTTTTCCGATTCTATGACAACATTTCTGGCATTATGAAATTTAAACTGGAACTTATGATACATTTAAAGGCGGACTTCAGAGATTTGAAAAATGTTTGTTGTGTATTTATTTAAAAATAGGCAACTACAACTAAAGATAGTCACCTCTAAAATACCAAATTCCAAAGTTAGAGATGATCAGATTTTTTGTTTTCATGCAGTTAACATTTCCGGAAATTTATAACAAAGAGGGATTTTCAATATGAGGATTCAATTGGGCTTAGGTATTTCACACACTGATTAGTATTGAACAAGATTTGTACTGCCAAAACCTCAATTTTGAAAATTGAGGGCGCGCCCTCCTTGGGAAATGTCTGATCCGCTTTACGTTACAATGCCATTTTAGCTGCATTAGGACTGCAATTTCCCAAAGCAATCCATAATTGAAATTGGTACAGCATCTGTAAATGTGTATTGCAACTTCTGTATGTGAGCACTTTTCCATTTACTGTATGATACAGTAGTAATTAGGCGTGTATGCCCTCAACTCTTTTCTAGGGCAGAGTTGAGTGATCATTTTTTTTGTTTTGTTTTTGAAAACTTATGGGGGATGGTTCATTTTGCTACTGAGATATATCTATGATTAGTGATACATGTAGACATTTTGTCTGTAATAAAGGCCCAGGTGTTTATCATAGGTCATTTGTTCGTCATATTTCTTGCAAACATAGCCAGCGATGTCTAAACACCCGGTGTAAGCACAAAATGTTAACGTTTGAACAAATTCAAACAATACATAGAGACGGTAATAAAGGCTAGAGGTCGGATGGGCCATCTTGAATCAGCGAGCTCAATGGTGGACGCTTAGATGTTTATGCTCAAGCCCATACACCTAAAACTACAGAACGGAAAAAAGCACATTTCTCTTGATATTTCACCGGCTCCCCTTGCTATAAACTGATCCTTAGCGATCAAAGAATATCGTCAGGCATGTGGTTTGTTCAGAAAGTTTACTGTCGCAGAGATCAGGCAGTGTTTTTTGCAGATTTCTAAATGGCTTTCAAAATAGCATGGGCTTATAGCCTGTTCCTAGTTGCGCTGATGAGTGTGACATATTTAACCGTTGTAGTTGCACAGTTGTAATATTAATCAGTATGGATATGATGTAGGTGCGAAAACAGCGTCAGCCTGCTCGTTCGTTTGGATTATTGTAATCAGCGAAAATAAGACGTGTTGTGCCCATTCTAAAGATTAACGGGAAACAGTCAGCGGCCTTGCAAAAAATAGGTGAGTTGTGAGAATTGTTAAGTTCAGGCCAGATAGTGTTAAGTCAGGCCAGTAAATCTCCAACCAATTTCGAAATTGTGTTGCTAATTATAGTGTATACTTAAAGTCATGGATTTTGGGTATTTTAAGGCATGTTGGTGTAAAATAAAATATGCGATTACAGATGGGTTGAATTATTTGGTGGCAGGGATCATTTCTAGGCCAAAAATGTATTTGGGTGCAAATTAAGTGAAATTATTTTTTTACAATTTATTTTTATGGTATCCTTTTTGTTATGATATAGGTTTTATTACATTTATAAAAGGGTTCAGGTAATACCTCTTGTGGTGACATGTGATTAAAAAGGATATTTTTTAAGGAACAAATGATTTGGGGATAAAATTCTAGACCATTTATATTATTGATAAAACAGAAATCTAGAATATAAAATGTCAGGAGGAATGCTTGCATCATATTCACAAATTTGTTTGCTAAGAACATACAAATCTTGATTTTCTTAGTTTTTAGCTCAAAAACATGACTTTTGACCACAAAAACCACCCTGCACTAAGTTTTGCCAACCATCATTGTTGAAAATTATTTATTAATATTCTCTCGAATAGAAGTGGGTGCATTTTGTTGTACCGAGGGGAGGGGTACTTTTGTAGCCAATTTTGCAGTCCAAACCGCTCTACTATTTACTGATAAAACAGTACAGTTAAAGGGCTTGTTCCGATTATGGTAGGCGTCTCTACTTGATATGAGACTTTGGCACTTGCACATACACCCATCAAGTACCGTGGGAAACAAACTTGCCAGTTTTGATGGTAGACGCAATAATGGGCATGTTGCCAAAGCCTGTTCATTTATGTGAATATTGATGGTTAACCCACTAAAACGGCGGTTTTTTGTTATATCTGGAAGAAAATGGACTTGATGGGCTCAATTCAGGACGACAATGAGAAAAATATGGCCTTCATCTGATATCAAATCGATACTACTTCCGGGTAAATCAGGGGGTCCCAAAGACGATCGGAACTGCACATTGAAGGCAGATGTTTGGTTGATTCCCTGGTGTTTTTATTATATTTTGCAGATTCTGACAAATACTGTCAACTACTTGGCCGTTGAGCCTAAGGGACTCAACTCAACAGTGTCCTAACATTGACAAGTTGACAGCGTTCTCCCCATGTGGTTCCCACAGAAGTTTGATTTTCAAATTCCAGGAAAAATTTGTTGACTTATATATGAGGGATGTGAAATGTCTTGCGGCAACCAATTTACATAAACGAGTGTCAACGAAAATTAACAAGGATTTATTTCCAGGTCTGATAGGAATTTCTTGATGATACCAGGATCCCAAAAAATCGGGTATAGGCTACTCGGTCAGAGCGTGGAGGCATACTGCCTGGCATATGTAATCTTATTTCATACACTCTGCGTATTTAGCATATCCAGCAGCAAAAAAAAAAAAACCAAAAAAAGATCAGTGACGCTGTTAACAAAATACGCGATGTAGCGCGAGTGGATTGAAAAACGTCCAGTTGCACTCCGCGTACTGCGTAAGGTGCGTTTCGACCCGTGTGCGTCTCGCAGGACTGATTTATTTCTTAGTGGGTACATTTCTTTTACATTTTCATTAGTAAATTATATTTTTAAAACTTCTGGTTATCATAATTGGGGCAAATTATTTGGTTTTCTGCCCTGTATGAATTAGGTTAATAATCTGCGGCATTTACTTTGCTCGAAAAATGGGACAAATCAATACACTTGCACGCTGAATGTGATGCTTGTCCAATGCACTCGCTCCTGCGGAGCTCGTGCATTAGCCGCATCCAAATCTCATGCGTGTCATTGATTTTCCCATTTTCTTGCAAAATAATGCGCAGTTATTAACCTATAATCAATCTCATTGCATGCCTGTTAAAATTTATGCTACGCTGGCCTACGTCACCTCTCCCCGATCCATAACGTCATACCTGCATAAATTAAGGGTGTAGACCGCTTATCAAAATTGGTGGCGCATATTACTGTGGAATATCAAGTCTGGAAATCGTCTTGGGTATTTGTACACAGTGTACCCGCCTGATTATAACGGGTCGGGAATGATATGCTCTATGTAACATGTCAGAAATTTCGATTATTTTGCCAATCGAGATTCTCTATTTACCAGGTCTGAACGGTCGTTCTTTTTCTGTCTGGAAACATCTCAAGTACGCTAATGTATAGTTTTAGATCAGAATCATATGAACATTTCCGTCTACCTACGTATAATCTGTACTTCAAGGCATTCACAGTAGCTTGGGTTACCATGTTCAGCCCACTTCATGGTCATTTCTTCTTTCCCCCTACTCACTATAGCCTATATATGTATGTTGGCTGCCCCATATCTTACTTCCTTGATACGGCCTAATAGCGCCTGGCCTGAAAAGGCTGCAGCTTTTGAAGAAAGGTGAACTAAATTCTCTAGCTACTATAATGGTAATGATCTCTTAAAATTCCTTTCCTTCTTTTGATGCAAAACCTTTGACACTTCACATCACACAATGCCATTTATTTGTCTCTATGATCTAAATATTTGTTGGTGCATTTTGTAGACGTTCCGTTTGCTTTCTGAGTTTATGAAATTCTAAACTCTTGCATCAACAGTGGGTCCCTTCAGCCCCTTGTCACATAGTGGTTTTTCTGTTTCCAAAGGCAGTTTCAAATAGGTTTCTTTTATGAACACATACTTTGTGTTGTTTTAAATACAGCTGTATTTCCTTGATAGAATAGAGGGTACCATAACACTATACAATTGCCTTCCTTGTGTATTTTTATAGTTCCCGCGTGAATGTTCAGAAACATTATTATTGTGAGTAAAAATGACAATTTTTGTACTCAGTCCTCCTGTGAATTCACATTATCCCCATCCTCCCACAGTACACATAACCCTTTATGATTATAGCATAATTCTCAGTCCTAAAAATTACAAACAATAGGCGACAAAAATAGTAGTATACTATTTATCAAAATAACCTTTACAAGAGTTACGCGCTGCCCATCCAGAAGGGGCTGGGCTTAGCAGTCAATCGCACGATCACATTTACGTTACAAAGTACGCTTTTCATGTTAAAAGGTACTTTGTAACAGAGATTATACGACAAGCTTTTCTCGAACCACAAAGCTCCCCCGCTCGTCGCGGTAGAGGAAAGTAACATAACTTAGGGAGTTTGTCCATTGAAACCAGAGAGGCTCCTACCATAACAGTTTTAATAATTTGGAGACCCCAGATGACTTTGGTTTCATGACCATACAACCATGCAATAGTGGATTTGACCCAGATGACCTTGGTTTCATGACATACAACCAGCATAGAAATGACCTTCAAATTTTCTGCACTGAATATGACCGCACACACACCAAGTTTCATCGCCTAGCCTATACCACATGTTAAGTGATTTGCCTTGGATGACCTTGAATGACCTTGAAATGAACCCTTCACAATTTCAGCATCTGAATATTGACAGCACACACCAAGTTTCATCATCCTACCACATGTTTTAGAGATTTGACTAGGTGGGTGGGTGGTGACCGTGTTGGATGACCTTGCATTGACCTGAAATGACCTTCAAAATTTTCAGCCTGAATATTGACCCGCACCACTAAGTTTCACAATCATCATCCTCCACTGTTTAGGGATTTGACCTGTGAATGAGGACGGGCGCGGGACTATGACCCTTGAAATGAACTTCAAAAATTTGGGCGGTTGGGTGGGCCGAATTTGAGCACACCCCATTTCATCATCCTACCACAGTTTAGAGCTTTGACCTTGGATGCCTCACATGACCTTGAAATGACCTTCCAAAATTTTTGGCACCGAATGTTGACCAACCCCAAGTTTGGGATCATCCTATAACCACCAATTGACAGGTGTTATATGAATTTTTGATGACAAACATTTGACCTTTGAACCCATTGCACATGACCCTCTCCCGAACTCATCCCGCCGCCTACCATTAAAGTCGACATATATGGTGCAAAGAGGGACAACCTCAACTTTGCTTAGGATCAAAGATATGTGTTGACAAGTTTTATATAAGGCACTTTAAAAACCCTATTTTTTACCATATTTTTTACCTCATTTGAACTTTGACCCATGACCTGACCCATTTGGATTCCTTCCCACCAACCGTAGTTTGGGATACATCTATGTTGCGAAGAGGAACACCCTAACTTGCTTAGTTCCAAAAATATCGCGTGGGACACACACACGCACACAGTACGGACTGGGAGCATTCTGATATCCCCCTTCACCAACTAAAGTTGGGCGGGGGACCAACAAGGCGAACTCGTATTTACCGCTAGCGTAAATATGTGTTTGTCGATCATAACATGTGGATATGTCCAACTTCAACACCCTACCCTTAAACCCCCTCCCCACTACCCCGCAACAACTCCACCCACCTCCCCACACCCCCCAAAACCGCCAACCTCCCCAACCCCTCCACAACTCCCACCCTCATCTCCCCAAAAACCCCCCGCCAACACCCCCCTCCTCAACACCCCCACCCCAACCCTACTCCCCCCAATCCCCCTATAACACGCCTCCTCGCCTCGCCCTTTCCTTCCCAACACCCCGCACCCGCATTCCCCTCCCCAACACCCCCCGCAAACAACCCTCATCGCGCCTCCGAACATACCTCCCCCTCCGCATCCCCCCTCCCCCAACACCGCCCACACTCCCACCGCCTCCCCAACACCAGCACCACCCCCCCCACCCTCCACCACCCCGCCACCCCCCTACTCCCCCGCCCTCCCCCCACTCTCCCACCAACCCCCTCCCCAACTCCAACCCCACCTCCCCAGCACCCACACCACCCCCCCCCACCACCTGCCCTCCCCAACATCTCACCCCCGCTCCATAGCAATGTGTAAGTCCTATGAGGAATTTTGCCTATCCGAATTACCGTTTCAGAGATCAGCATTTACGCATATTTATTGCTCATTGCATACCGACGCCGCATATAACACTTACGTTCAAATTGCAAAAAGATGTGCCCGCCCATGATAGCTATTATGCATCGACAGGAAGTTTGAGTGATCCAATGTCCGTTTCAAAAATTAGCAATTACAATTACACTGATTTTTGCATATTAATTAGCCTCATTTTGCATACTCATATGCCCGAAATACGCCAAAATCTAATCAGGTAAAAAACTCTTCATCTGGTTCCTTCCACCATTTACACACAAACAAATCAGTATACAACACCTGACGGAACTCAGAAGCCTTGTAAACCGCCTTGCACAAATTCTCATAATATGCAATTAGATACTTATTCGCATATTTTTACGGCCACAATCCTCGCAGGTCGAGAAACTCATCAACCCCCGCTTCTTTCCCCACGTACATCATTGTCACCCTTTCGGAACTCCAGATAATGTGTAGAAAACATTGGGTAACATTTTTTGTCACAGACGGACGACGACGACGTGCCATTTCAGAGTTCCCATTCCGACTCGTTCGGCGGGGACAATAAAGACTGTTATATTGGCAAATTCAACCTACGCGAATTTTGCAAATAAAATACATATGGAACCTTGAAACATCTCTCATTGCACCTTTCATACTAAAACCAAACCAAACCCAGCAATATAGAGCCCATTCGATTGAAAATTAACAATCACATATCTTATTTTTTACATAATTTGTCATGGTCAGGTCGGTTTCCTTTTAGGGCCCGCTACTGGTATCCTGGTAACCAGTTACTACCCGTCCCAGGGCCGAGTTTCGGCAGCTAAACCGTCCCCCCCCCCATCCATTTTCTAGAAATCTGATGAGGAGGTACTGGTTACCCTGGTAGAATGAAAAAGAAGATCTACCTACAAGGGCGTCCGCTCTGGAGAGCTTGGCGGCCATCCGCACAAGGCTGCCATTGTATGGTGGGCATAGTGCCCAAAGGCTAGCCACGTGCCGAAAACTGTGGATTGGGATCAAGAAGGGCAGCCATCAATAATCTTTGCTCCAATCAGCTCACACAGCAGTATGCCGAGTGTGAGTCTATCCGGACACCCCCGTTGACGGGACAAAACCGGATTTTAAAACTTTGTTTAACTAACTAATTGGGTCACACACCTATATACACGAAGTTGTAGTGCCCTGCATTGCTGGCTTATTTGTGACTGTCCACACATATGGGCAGTAACTATTGACATTGAGAGCAGGGTGGGTGGATTTGTTGACTGCAGTAGATTTATTATCATAATCATTGACTTCTTCTGTACTTGTAGCAATAATTTCTGTTACATGTTGGCAATCCACTTTGCAAACCCGACAAAACGGCATGCCTGCTGATTGCACGAAAGCGTAGTACAAACGCAGTGGAGAGATGCGCGCAAGTGTCCTGTAACAAACTTATGGCCGCAGTATAATATAACCATTCCCAACGTAGTGCTAGAGTCGTCATAATCCAACCACCCATCCATCAATGCTCCAATGATGGCCTCTCGTTGAATGCAGTCAGTGTTGCAGACGGCGAAAGAGGCCTACATAGCTGCGGCCACAAAGACCTGTGTACAAGCTGTTAATTACAACATAAAACAAATGTTTGAATTTAAAACTCTTAAGAGTGCTATACTACCTGCTGGGTTGTCAAAGAAATGGTAATTTATTTAGCGTAAATTGTCCTGCTTCAAAAGATGATAAGCCAACGGTAGACATCAGACTCAAGTTGTACACTAAATCAACTCAATTTGTATACTAAAATTCCACTAAGTATGCTGAATGATTCAGCAAAATAAAATCATCTTGGCCATTGCATGTACATACTCAGAAAAAAAATGCACATTAATGTCCAGTTGGCTCACATTTTGTAGCATAAATGGTCGCCAGCAACCACTGAAATTGATTGTCGTTTTCCCTAAGTAACCCCCTTTGATACAAGTGTGTGGCTCACTCCAATAATAGTCTATATCAGAGAGATTCTTTACACACCCAATTAAAACAGCAATTCATAGGGCATACTGTCCATACATTTATTCACCTGGGATGGTTCTAAACCAATAAATGGTTAAACTATATTCCCAGTCATGTAACTCTGTTTTTAACTTGTTAAAACATAAGATCTATACACAATATATTTATAATCATGATACAAATATTGAATGCCCCAGAGTGTGATGTAAAAAGATATATCATTAGTCAAATTTGATTTTTCTATTCACGAGCGAAGCCCCCCCGAGTGAAAGAACAGTCCAAAATTTGACTCGAATGATATATTTTTACTATTGCACGAATTTTAGGCAGTCAAATATTTTTTATATCATGATCATCAACCCCGGTTTTTAATTTCAAAGCCATTGTAGTAAAAACTATCACCATGGCTCAAATCACACTCCAATCATGAATATAATAAAAACTATCACCTGAAGCTCAAATCAGTGAAAGCATTATCATGTTGGGCGTGCAGTCCAATATTTTGATTCTGTATGCTATGCACCACCACCAACTGAAAAGGGGCATTTCCACCATCCGGTACGACCTGATATGGATAGGAAAACCCAACAAACTCCTATCTTTTTATCACTGAAAGCCAAATCAGTCACAAGTCTCACCTCAAACCAATGACACATAGACTCCCACCAGTATCAAGGCAGCAATATGACTGAGTCATCAGCTACATAGGCATTCCTAGATGGCCTACTACAACGGAAGCAGAGTACTCTGTGGTCCGATTCTACAACCGAATGAAATCGCCTCATCCTCGTCGGCTGAATTACAAAAAAAAAAAGGATCACAAGGACATAGTTACTACATTTTATTCCAGATTTCCTTCCGAAGTACGGTATTTCCGGTACCTGAAGAGATTATACTCTCCATCCAGCTGATTTCTACATGAATTTGTAAAAACATGTTTTGTGCCGCTAGGTGAAGTAGAAATTTTACCATATTGTTTTGAAACTTTGCCACTTAAACAGCCATGTTCCACTAGGTTTTTAAATACACAATTTTGAGCCTCTTTACAAATACATCTACACAACAGATATATATTTGAAGTTTTTCTGTGGACTGCGCAAAGCCGGAAAATTTTTAAAACACATACAGTAATACAGTAATTTTTTCACAGTGGTTTTATAAAATCGTCTAAGTCAACATAGAAAAATGCAAAAATCATGTAAACCACCAATGGCGGTCTGGCCGTTGCTCTTTCTTTCTCCCTAGGGTATGTTGCATCTCTGGGGTGTTGAATAATATGAGTGTAACATTGTGTAGGTATCGTTTATAAGTGAGCTCCAAGTAGCTCCATACTGGCAGACTAAGTGGACTATTGGATCAGTAATGCCAGTCACTCTTCTAAAAAATCCTGAAAACCGGTGATCAACCCATGGAGCGAGCCGGGTAACCACGGCTGGGGTCGAGGGGAAGCCCCCTGAAATATTGGGGCCTTTTTTTTAGTCATATCCAGTCTGCCTACATGGAAGGCACTTGAACTAAGTGGAGACCGTTGGACCCCAACCTCACAAACTCATAATGGGGGCAGTTAGGTGGTAACCTTGGAGCTTATCAGAGAGGCATAGGTCTAAAGACCTACAATTATATTGAGTTTTGGGTACTCTAACTCACATGTTGCTACAACTCTAAAAAGATATGGCAAAATGTTGAACTTTTTTGTGACTGTTGACCTTTTTTTACATTCCCACCACCCCCCCTGGCAATCCCAGGGGAGACCCTGGGGGAATGAATTACATGGTTAGTAGGGATTTTTCCCCTCCTACAGTATACCTAAGTTTGGCTACTCTAGCTCATCTAGAAAAAAAGATATGGCAAAATGTTTACTTTTTTTGTGAAATGTTGACCTTTTTGACATTTCCCCACCCCCTGTCAGACCCAGAGGAAGACCCTGGGGAATGGATTACATGGGTAGTAGGGGCTTGTCCCCTCCTACAATATGCCTAGGTTTGACTACTCTAGCCTATCTGGAAAAAAGTTATGGCAAAATGTTTACTTTTTTTGTGAAATGTTGACTTTTTTTAACCCCTCCCCCTGTCAGACCCAGGAGAGGACCCTGGGGGAATGAATTACATAGTAAGTAGGGGCTTGTCCCCTCCTACAATATACCTAAGTTTGACTACTCTAGCCCATCTGGAAAAAAAAGTTATGGCAAAATGTTTACCTTTTTGTGAAATGTTGACCTTTTTGACATCCCCCCTCAGACCCAGGGGAGGACCCTGGGGAAATGAATTACATGGTTAGTGGGGCTTGTCTCCTCCTACAATATACCTAATAGTGGAGCGGTTTGGACTGCAAAATTGTTGACAACCCCTCCCCTCGGTACAACAAAACGCAACCACTTCTATTCAAAAGAGAGTAATAAATAATTTAAAAAATGATGGTTGTGGTCAAAAACTTTGGTGGCAGGGGTGTTTTTTGGGTAAAAAAAATCACATTTTTGAGCTAAAAACTTACGAATATCAAGATTTATCAATTTCTTAGCAAACCAAATTTTAATCATGATGCAATACTATCAATCTCTGACAGTTATATTTTAGTTTCTGTTTTATACAATATATAAAGGGTCTAGAATTTTAGCCCCAAAATCACCTTTTTCCCTTAAAAAAACACCCTTTTTATCACGTCACCACAACGAGTATTACCTGAACCTTTATGCAATGTATAAAACCTGTATCAATAACAAAAGCATACCATAAAAATAAGATTGTAATATTTTACTTTAAAAAAATTTTAAAAAATAATTTCGCTTAATTTGCGACCCAAAATGCATTTTTCGGCCTAGAAATCATCCCTGCCACCAAATATTTCAACCACAATCATCATATTCTTAAATCTCATATATTTATCCTTCAAATAAAGGTGGTTGTGTTTTGTTGTACGGAGGGGGAGGGGTAACTCGAAAACTAGAGCACTTTTCAAAGCTCGGCGCTTGCTTTTTAAGTTTGGCTACTCTAGCTCACTAGAAAAAAAAGATATGGCAAAATGTTGACCTTTGTGAAATGTTGACCTTTTTGACATTTCCCCCCCCTGTCAGACCCAGGGAAGGACCTGGGGCCGGGAAAGATTGCATGGTTAGTAGGGCTTGGCCCCTCCTACAATATACTAAGTTTGGCTACTCTAGCTTTTTTGTATCCAGACACCACACATACGTACACATATCCATCCAGACACTCCATGTCATAAGCCGGATTGATGCGCAATCCGTCTTCCAAAATGGAATTAGAGGTAAATCATGTAGACCTGCAAATATAGCTACTCTGGTAATTTAAAAAAAATATATATCTTAAAATTGTGAAAAAATTGTGACAAATAATTATTTGTATGCAAATCAATACCCCAAGGACAGTTTTTTTTAACTGCCCTAGTTGTGCAACGAACAAGGACATTTTAGATTTAACTGTCCCCCTCTTAATGGAATGCATTGGAATTTGCATGAACACTGATGATTTTTGCCAGTCACTTTATATGATATACAAGTACTACCTCACAACAAAATTGAACACAATGGAAGAAACTTAAAGTGATCGTTTATGTCAGTACCTGCACTTTTAGCTTCCTGTCATGAGGGCAAAACCCTACCAAGAAAATCCCCAGGATAAAACGATTGTGCAAATGTAGATCTGAGCAGATGTTAAATCATTTTTCAACATAAAATATGGAATTTAATCACCCGAAGTATCTAATTATTTATACCAAAATAGAGGCTACATTAAGCAAAGGCCACAGGAGCAAAGCTGTTGAATTTGGCAGTAAGTGTAGTGATTTGTAATTCACAATTCACAGTGGCTATCTCTCTACCAACTTGGGGGGAAAACCAAGTGAAAAACATGAAAATTCAAGGCTCAAAAATGTTGGTTGGTTCTTGAAATATACCCTGTTTTTTTCACTTAGATGACATCTCCTCTGAAAACCACCTATTTTTGAATTTCGTGGAATAAAATATTCGCGAACAGAGTGGGAAAAATACCCCTTGAATAAAATGTGACCCCACTGGGAGTTCTTGTGGTCAAGTGGTATAACTTAAGGTGCGATTGCCAGGGGGATCAGATTCAAAACTGTGTTGTTTTGGCTTTAATTTTTATGTACTTCAGTAAGTTCAAGACTTCATATTATCAGTGGCATAACCAGCTTTTTATTCCCTGAATATAAAAACATAACCCATTTTAAAGTGGTCTAAAAGTAGATTCTTACCGATCCCATTTGATTTTAAAGTGAGTTTCTAGCTGTACTGCAGCATCCAAGTCCACTGTTTTCTCATCTTCTCGTAGAGGTACTGTAAAACTATCCACTACCTCATGGTCATTGGAGTTTCTTACTCGTACCAGCAGTACTGTCACATTATCTATGGAGACATCGTCAGGATCGTCAACCAAGTTACCAGCGACTGTCACTCGTATCATTTCGTATCTAGCTGTATTGACATCGCTCATGTTGATCCCTAATAATTAATCTTTTGGTTAAGGATCAAAAAATAAAAATAACATGTCCTTTAATCAGAAATAAAACAAAGTAATAATGACAAAGACAAATCTTTCACAATAACAACACACTGAACAGCTAAATGAACACACAACACACACACAAAAAAGAACCAACAAAGTATATGTTGCACTTGTTGGGTGGGGGGGCACTCAACTTCGGTTTGGGTAGGGGTGTGTGGCACAAAGGACCAAACTTGGGGGCTTAATAACTAGTTAAACTATTTACACAAACAACCCATTTCTTTTCAATTTCATATCATGAAACTCATATTTACAGACATGCATGTCATTACTTGGACAATCTAACATCTATTCATATGCAAACAAATACACTTTGTTTTTACATTAACTTACAAACTACTCTTAATCTTTATAAAATACTCAAGATAAATTGTAATAGTTAATAAAATAGATTTCTTATTCTAAAGAAATATTTGCCATGTTGCTAGACTGCAGGAAAACAGGTGGACCAACAGAGTGACAGAGTGGACCCCCAGAGAATGGACCAGAAGCCAGGACGTCCAAAAACCAGATGGAGAGACGAAATGACAAAACAACTTGGTCCAACTTGGACAAGAATGGCCAAAGATAGAGATTTGTAGAAGCATTCTAGGGAGGGGTTCCTCCATCGTGAGTGATCAAAGCCCTGGATATGGATATGGATATGAAAGAAATATTTTGGTAAAGCTATTGCAGGCCTCTTGGATGGCCTTATTTTATTTCCATATATGGGACATTGACTTAGTCCTCATACATAGAAAACATAAGTTTTAGAGTAAAAGCACAATTACAAGGGATACACTGAAGAATTAGTTCATTACCGAGTAAATATCCCAATTTTAGATTGTGCCAAGGCAATTTCAAAATTTTCGCTAACAACCATATCATGTTGGAACATTAGACGAGTCCTCCCTTTTAGTCGCCTCTTACAACATGCAGGAATACATCAGGCCTATTATTTACTATGAGCCGACAGGGGACAAAAGCACTATAGGAATTAACATTCAATCTGAACACAAGCGCATGCCTGAAACATAATCTTCACAACACACATTGCAATAAGAATACTTTCTTTTTAAAAATCAAAGTATTCCAAGTTTGATGGTCTAATGCGATGAAATTTACTGGTGGTCCAACACTTTTGATATGATAATAATGGCTAAAAATAGCATAAATATATGCAGCAAGATTATCTGGTTAACACCAGGTTATTTGATATCATGTGTTTGATTCGCTATGTATAACTCATAAATACACAATAGACTAAGTCATGTGATATAAAATCATATGCCCAAGATAGTTTTAACAGCTCATGAAGAAAAAGGTCATGAAAAGGGTTTTGTCTCAAAAACCCAAGTGCATACCTACATGAGAAATTAGATTTGCTGTGTAGTAATATGCATTCAGCCCACTTACCACCTCTTTTGTTGCTGTCAAAAACTGAAAAATCAACAATAAAAAAAATAAAAATTGGCAGCAAATTCTGAAAAATAACCAAGTGTGCCAATATTTATCTGCAATAGCCCACTGTCCCAACCTCAAGTGTGAGATTTTGACCACCACTCACACTCCTGGAGAATAGGTTGTGGCAACCGTTCCAGAGCGGAGCTATTCATTATATTGAGTGCTGACCACAATAGCAGTAGCGATTTATTCGGTAAATGTTATCAAGGATTAGAATTGCAAATCTGGCACACCAATCCTCGCTGGTATTGTGGTCAGGTAGCTGACCTCATAACACAGTGGTCTCGGGTTCAAATCTGGCTACTGCCTCTTTCAAAATATATAAAATTTTCATTATTTTTCAGGTTAGAGGGAAAAATTCTAAGTCCAAAAAAAAAAAGATAAGAAAAAATAATAGCTGATCTTTGAGGTTAGTGAGGGAGACCTGCTCCTGGGTGGTGGTCAAAAACTACTGCGCGCATCCCAACCCCTGAACACTCCACATCTGTTAGGATTTTACAAAGACTCATCCCAACTTTTATCCAATTAAATAAACTTGTTAAAATCAATATATAATAATTGACCATTTAGAAAGAAAAGGGCATGGCACCAGTCTTAAAATAAAAACAGGATTAAATGTGAATGTTTAGGTGTACAACACCACACTCACAAACCTTCTACATGAACACCAAATGGCACCATGGCTAATGTAGTTTCTCTAACAGACTCAGTATAAAGGATAATTAACATAAGTAATCAAGGAACCAAAACTAAAGTCTTGTTGAAAGTACATAATTATGTGGATATATATGTCATTGAATGTTGTAATTGAGATTCAAGTGTTACCTTGTAGGCTAGAATAGGAGTTGAGATAGACAAAGGTTATGTAATCAGTCTATCAGAAACAGGTCATCCCGCAGGTCATCTCCAAAGTCTACACAAGATACATAGGACACCACACATGGTGGGGGAAGAGAGTATGACCTCAAGGCTGGGCTTCTAGATAGCAAAAACAAGTTACTCAACTTCTGTCGGAAGTTTTGTCTTGCATGTCTTAGCAAGCTATGGGCCATCCCACTCCCAGATAAAATCCATACAGTCCCTGTGGTAGGCACTGCTGGAATTTTGTCAGGTAATGATCACTGCCTTCCATGGGAGTGGAATTTATCAGCTATAGCCCAATTTTGGAGATAATGAAGTGAAACTGAAACTGAAATGAAATTGTATTAGGCCAATGAAAGTCAATGTTATGTTTCCCGTAACATTTTTTGCAAATCATAATGAGGCAACTATTTAATTTTTCATTATTCATTATTCATAATTTTGAAGAAACAGCCATTTCACCAACCTTTAGCATGCTCTAATAGCTACAATATTGTGACAAACCACCATTTAAAATGATTTTGCAACTGTTCTTTCATTTAAAATCTACTAAAATCACATTCACAAGATGTGATCACAAGAAGAAACCTTGACATTTTCTTGAAAATACAAAATAATGAACTTTTAAGGATTTCAGCATCTCAAACGCGGGCAGAAAATCATAACGCGGGCGAGTTACGGGAAACATAACATCGACTTTCATACGCCTTATACTTGGTTTCCAATATTATAAAATTTCAAATATATAATATACTATGGTTTATTTCTAATCATGCAAGCACAATAACTTTTTATATTGTGATTTGCAGACCAATGATGTGATTATCTTTCCCGGTCCCGCATCGACTAACCGGTCGCTTGTTGCCAGGATCCTTTGGCAATCATTGACGGAATAGCAGGGGAATAATGGAACATTTAAAGTGGAGGATGTCATGTGGAGTACATGTACACAGATCTCCACAGTTGGCTGCTCTTGGGTTAGAAGTCATTTCATATAGAAGTCCCAAGTATGCAAATGAGGTATTGCCATTTACTCCATCAAGCGCTACTACACAACAAACAGCACATGATTGTAATACCTCATTTGCATTCTTGGGACTTCTATATGAAATGTTTACCTTGCTGCTGTATATTCCTGACTGCACAAATTCAATGGTAAAACACTTTACTAAAGTGCCCTCCACACTGGCCCTAAGAAGGTCACGCTACAATACCTGGGATAATATAAAAGCTTGATTGGTCACAGTTGTTTTACCAACAGACTATTATGTTTGCAAACTTCAAATTAAATTGTATTTTTCACATCTTATATTTCATTTGTAGTTAGTTTTTGGTGTTTATTTTTATTACCAATTTTAATAAGTTTAATTGATTAACAATCATGAATCAACTTCAGTACAATGTAACTATCCAAAAGTGGCAGATAAAGATTGAGAGTTTTTTGTTAATATTAAACAATTAAAAAAACAGTAATGCAGAGTCAAATAGTTTGCTGAAAAGCAATTTAACTGCAAGGTTAACAATACAAAAACAAAAAGGAAAAATTAGCCTAAATTGTTAGAAGGTCCCATAGAAACCTGTTGTAAAAATGTCAACAAAAAATCACAGCGAACACTTTCAGGGTCACAGTAGGCCTATTGAAGTCACTCAGTCTATATCGCACAAAAATGAGCTATTCATCAGGACCCACACCTTATTCACTTATTACACTCGGAATATTTTCCTTCCCTCCTACAGTAATTTCCATAATAAAAAAAATGTTTGGTCTAGCAAATAAAACTTGTTTGCATGGCTGAGAGATATGCACAGAAACCTGAATTTATACACTGAAATAGTCCAATAATTGTATGATTTGACCCCACACAAATTGCAACAGAAACAATTTTGGTGTTAATATACTCTGAAATAGTCCAAAAATAATATATTAAAAGTCTACCAAAATCAACCTAGTGGAACATGTAGAAATAAGGGGGCAACGTTTGTACAGGGGTAAAAAATTAAAATTGTTTGAATTGATTTAAATGATGTACCAATTTATTGGGCTACTCCTAAGGTTTAAAAAAAGGTATAGTTTTCCCTATCTAAGAGTTATAGTTTTAGTACAATAGGCTCATAACAGTTCAAGGTCATTCCTGGGGTAAAAATTCATAGAATGGTCCGATTTGATCGGACGGGTTGTAAAATGTAAATTTGTCCCACTAGATAAGTAATGTAAAGAGATTCTTTGTTTGACTTTCTATAAGAATAACGAGCGTATGCTAGTGACCTCCCATAGACACGTAGCCCCAGTCACATTTACGTTCAATTATGCAACGAATTATAGAGAAGATGCAACCAGTATATTTTCGTGTTCCGTACATTAGACGAACAGTTGACACCATTTTTATAACAAATGGATATATCTGAAAAATTTACCCCCATTGTGACCTGGAACCTATATTTGACGCATAAATATGAATACAACCTGCAGACTATGGCAAAATTAGATACCTCATATACTAGTCCCTGTCAGATGATGGTTAAAAGTGGAGGGATAAATTCAACTAGCTTCAACGAATTGAACCAAAAAATGAACTATTCCCTGGGAGCCGAGAGCGGGGGCATCTCATTCATGACCAATACCCTGGACACCTCTTCCCAACATAGATACTGCTTGTACGGACTATTATCCATCCGTATTATGAGTTACATATTGAAGTGGTGTAAGAGTGAATATAAGCAGGACCGTATTTTGTTTACTCGTATTGTGGGAGTCTGTGCTGTAGTGTAAAGTCTGATACCAACCGGGGATACAAACAGAGCAAGGGAAAATGGCTGAATCGAGCATCAGTAGGCCTATTAATGCTTTGGGTTGTGTTTATACTGTCGTACTTGAACCTATCCCTCTATGTTGTTTTAATAGCGATCTGTCATAGCGCCATCGCCCGCCGTCGCGCTTGCGTTTTTGGAAATTTTATTAGAAAAATGCTGCGCCCATGGCATCGGCACTCAGTTGAGGGTCGCTGGCTGGCAAACGATTTCGGACGTTGATAAGCACCTAGATCCAAAGATTCTGCATAAATCAAGAGACAACATTGGGTTATAGGTGATTTGTAACAGAATATAGTTGGAATTAGCACATTTAGTCGTGATGTGTGTGTGGTTTCATCGTGTTAGGGAAATGTTTGAAGCGGTGAGTGTAAAGTTGCTGAATGAATCGCATTCGAGCTGCAAGGAAAATTTGTACCATCTTGCCGACTAAAAAATGGCAAGAAGTCGATTACGGCGATCCGTTTTGGACTCCAACATCACGTCCTCAACACAAGAAAGGTGATTGCTAATCTTGACAAGTTTTGGACCCTAAGCTACACAAAATTGTTAAACCAGCAGCACGCCATTGTACTAAACATGGCCTACAGCTCATGAGCTACACATCATGATATAGGCCTGTGTTATGACAAAAATTATATATTCGGTATCTAAAACAAATATTTGACTGCTTTTTATCGGAGCTGGTTGAAACTATAGGACCTCTGTGATCTCGAAACCATACGAGGCCGCGGCTCCGCCTCGGGGCATAGTATGGTTGCGAGATCACCTTGGGCCTACAGTTTCAACCATGCCCCTCATAGCAGTTCACTATTTGTATACTATACCTTTTTTTTAATCCTGGAAATGTAACGAAAAAGTTGGCATACTTTTCGACGCGTTTTGAACTTTTTCATATTTGGGACACCTGTATAAACTACCCCCTTAAAATATAATGTTCCACTCCTTTGATTTTCGTAGACTTTTGATTATGTTGTGTTTAAAGGCATTCTAATACAAATTCTCGTTGTGAATTTATTCGTTGCAATGTCTTGGGTTAAGGCCGCATTCATTCTATTTGACTGGCCTAACAGGCCATTTTAAGCTTAGGCTTAGTGGTATGTACTCCAAAGCTCTCATGGTCATCTCCATTGTTCAAAGGTGGTAGCACAACAAAGCATGTGCCTTTTATGAATTAAAAAAAAAAAAGGTTAAGATCTAAATCTATTTAAAGTATTTTTTAACTTGAGGAAAGGACAAAAGAAGGCTTGTAATTTCATAAAAAGAATAGTTACTATTACAGTATAAAAATCTATTAAAGCAGGTGGAGTTAAATAACTTAAGTAAAGGTAGTGTTAGTGTACCGTTTGGCTCAGATATTTTTGATATGTGCGAGCGTTTTTAAAGCAAGTTTTGTGCTACCACACAATTTTCCATTTTAAGTGCATTTTCTAAATTGTTCTACAATGAAAATACCGTATTGTTTCCTAATAATAACAGCCCGGGGGCAGTACAGTTTTCAAAAGTGGGGGCATTATTTTACAGTTCAAAGGAAAGTGAAAAATCCCTTGCAAAAATCACCTTATCCAGTTTTTGAAAAGGGTTGTTCAGTGCTGTGTTGGCACCTGGGGGCTTTCAACCCAGGGCTATTTAATAAACACATGGTCCAAAATAAGTTGATCGGGGGGGGGGGGGATTGGTATTGACAAAAAATGCCTTCATACGGGCCCGGCCGGCACATATGTACCTACCCTTTCCACTAAAATCAGTGATTTAGGTAGCTTAAACCATTTCGTGGGAAGTGTGTATCCAAAAAATCGATAGGGGGGCGTTTATTAGAGAGGGGGGAGTATGTATTAGGAACAAAACCGTATTGATTTAGAAGCAAATGTGGTCCAGTGGAAAAGTGCAGAGGATCATAATTGTGGAGTTTTCGCCCCCACCATGGCCAAACAGGTGGTCCCTGGACAAGCACCTATCTCGCTTGTCTCACTCACCAGTGTAGAATGGGAAACGGTTAGGGGTTTAGTCGCACTGGTGCAGGCAGTTAAAGTGGTGCCAAATTTTCAGTAGTGAAAATGTGGACATATGCTAGTGACAGCAAATAAATATGAAGCGTTTTGAGATTAATTGTTATAAATGCTATATAAATAATAAGTGCATTGATTTTTAAGCTAATTGAGAAAAAGATATTGCAAATTGTTGACCTTTTTGATACTCTCCCACTCCAAAGGACATACACACGGACTTACCCCACGAGTGATTTAAAAAGCGGGTAAGTAGGTAGTGATAGCCATGATACCAATTAGATATCACAGAAAAAAAATTATGGCCAAAATGCGACCTCTTGTGGACAAATGACAGACATCACTGCTAGACAGAGGAAGGACACACAAACACATGTGCATGCATGGATGAATATTGCACACGCATGCACACACACATATGCACGTACACTCAACACACCACACTCTGAAGCAATAAAAATTGTTAGGTTAGTAAGATAGCACCCACCAGGGTGTGTTGAATCATCGCATATTACATTGCAATGTGCCTATATTGTACGGTACAAGGTGTCCGAGTTTACGGATTAAAAGTTTCAAGCGTAAGAGAACCCAACAAAAAACATTTTTCATGATCATCTAAATTCCCTAAGTATAGTGCTTTACCTTACTCGAGTCAGTGACGTCAGTTGTTATATGCAAACAGACGCAGCACTAAATAGCGAGCGTTGATTCAAAGCACTAGTGTACGCACACATGCTCGTAGTTCAGTTCGGTTCGCTCCTTGGAGCCGGGTTCCACTGCAAACTATTGCTTGCCCCCATGGGTTGTTAAAATCTTTCAACGAGAACGGGACTGGTTAACACACACTGGGTAAAATTGATCACGAGAACAGGACTGGGTTGTGTTAACACAAACTGGGGTAAACAATCTGTTCAAGAGAACAGGGACTGGGTTAAAAAAACTGTGTGTGTGTGTTTGGTGTGTTAATGATGCTTGCCACAGCGCTGCCACGCGCATCAGTATCTTATTGGTGCTTATGCATTAGATCTATGGGAAAACTCGGGCGTCGGACAGGTTAGACCCAGAGCGCAGTGGCCCTTCTTTCATGCTCCCTTCGGTCTGGAACCACTCGGAATAGTCACGCTGTCACGGCCGCTCCTCCATTCTCCCATACATTCGATGCATAAAACCGGGGTGTGTGTATGTGTGTTACTGATGCTGCACACGCGCTGCCACCGCGCATCAGTATCTTCTTGGTGCCTTATGATTAGATATTGGGAAAACCTCGGGCGTCGGACGGTTAGACCCCGAGTGCATGGGGGCCCTCTGTCATTGCTCCCTTTAGGTCTAAACACTCGGAATCGTCACGCTTTCACGGCGGCTCCCTATCTCCCATACATCAATGATAAACACGTGTGTGTGTGTGTCCTTCGGACAGCACATGGCGCGTACAAGGCAGTCACAAATATACAGCAAAAACAGCCGTCGGAATGCGGTTGCAGTCACTGATTCAAGGAAGGTAAACGAGTATAGTAATGCTTTGGGGCTAACAATGAGTGTGAAATGTAGGATTTTTTAAATTTAGTTAAAAATAGGATTTTGTGGGATTAAATGACCTATTGAGGTGAATTTCCCAAAAAAAAAAAAATTGTTTGCATGGGGATGACTCAATGCATTCTGGATAGCACCCATTGCTACCAAATATAACAACTACTAGCCTTCTTAAGGATACACTCCGTTCCTCCTCGGATACAGCCACCGGGTTTGATTATTTCAGATTCATCATCTTTGGTGAAGAAGAAAACCTGTAAAAGGTAAAATAATAGCAATTTGACAACATAATAATAGCAGAGATAATGATAATTTAAACTCATAAGTGAATTATTGAGGGGCATAGATACACAGTGGGGTATGCTCATGTAGTGTTAGATTTTTGTTTTTGCATGTGACATATAGTCACTATTCATTAAAGGAGGATTGACACATTTATGTGACTCGGTATATAAAAAGTATTCATTTGACAGAATGGCCTTGACCCCAAATAAACACGCTCATAAACTTCTAAACCAAACACCATTATTCCAAGGATTTCAACAGGGGTAAATGAGAAAAAATAGTAGCTCTGCAGAAGGTACCAGAATTTTGACCACTTTGGTAAAAATCTGGGGTTCTGGGGATGGGGCTATTAGTGATCAGGCCATGGCCCTTAAAACATTGGCACTTTAAAGGTCCATGGCCCGATCGCTAATAATATCGTCCCCAGAACTTGAAGCCCCAGATTTTATCGGAAGTGGTCAACATTTTGGTATCAGAAGAAAGCTACTATTTTTTCTTATTTACCCTGTGAAATCTTAGAGCCAAATGATGTTTGGTTTGGAAGTTATGAGCGAAAATGTGCCCCATTTTGGTCGACCAATATTAATGTTACACAGCACTCTATGGGGCTTACAAAATTGTTAATAGCCTCGTCCTCAGAAGCCCCAGATGTTACCGGAAGTGGTCAACATTTTGGTATCAGAAGAATCTACTATTTTTCTCATTTACCCTGTGAAATCTTAGAGCCAAATGATGTTTGGTTGGAAATTATGAGTGAAAATGTGCCCCATTTTGGTCGACCAATATTAATGTTACAACAGTACTCTATGGGGCTTACAAAATAACGTTTTTAGCTCTCACATCAAAACGGATTGAAATATCAGCACGAAACTTTACAGATGGTGTTTTGGAGTGAAGGCCAATCTATCAAGATGAAAACTTCATATCCTTAAATCGGGCCATGGCCCTTTAAAACATTGGGTCATTTGATAGTACTTACAGCCATTACCAGCATACATGTGAATAAAGTGGCTATCTTGGTGATACGTATGATCCTCCTGAAATGATAAGACGCATAAAGTTGGGAATATTTTAACTTTACAGTTTAGATTAAAACTGAATTCAGTGATAAGTGCACTTAATATCATCATCAGCTTTTACTCTTCACCTTCTGTAATGGGTTACCTTGCCGAATGAAGAACGGCATCAAACTTCGGGTATATTTAAAATTATGTATAACTTCAGGGGTTGATAGATTGGTTTCAAGTGTATCTGTTGCATCTTTTAAAGGGGCATTTCGTGATCCACAACCTCGTCCTCCCCGACTTACCTCAAACAAGTTGAGATTTTTATATCGTCTGAACCGGTAGCCTTAGTAATTCCATGTGTACCTAATCATACGTGCAAATTCGGTCGTATTCGGGAAGAAATTCGCAATTTGTTTTTCTGTCCGTAAACAAGATAGAAAGAATTATAAATCTGTTTGGCATGTTTGTAACAAGATATGGATCCTAAAAATCCTACAAGTGATAGGACAAAAAGCAGCCTACAAGGACAAAATCGGCTATTTCGTCATTACTGTCCATTACAGCCAGAGACTTACTACAACACGTAATTCAATGAAGAGTCATTATCTTTGGACACTGCTGTTTTATTCCTTTTCTATCAAATTTTTTCGCTTGGAAAAATAATTATTTTATTTTTTTTATTTTTTGCTTTTTTTAATTTTTGGTTTTGTAAATTTAAAATATTTGACTCTTTAGGTGACTCACTGATAGTGTCTTAATCAAGAATCACCAGCCGCAGTGGAAATGGGGGGAGGGGGCCAAGGCACCAACAACGTTTGAAATGAAGGGGCCTGGCTCCGCCACTTTTACGGGTTATCATAGGCTGCACGTAAAAAGTATTAGTAAAGTATTGCAAGTGGCCCCTCCACTTTGAAAATTGTTTCGCTGCCGAATGAGTCAGTGAATTGTTACTGTCATTATCTTGATGATGAAACATGCTTACATTTGTGTCAGGGATGGCCTGATTTAATCAAGCTAATTTTAATCACAATTTAAATCATGATTTAATTTAAATGAAAAAATCATGATATATTTATTTAAATCAATTAAATTCATTTTTTTGATTGCAAATTATGATTTTTAAAACAAATCACCAACCTGATTTGTTTCTAGAAAATAATCATGCTTTTCAATCTGTCTTCATATTTGTCTTAATCCAAGAAGTTATATTTTTCTTTGATAGTGCAAAATTAAAACAGAGTTTGTAAGAATGGTGATATGGTTTAAAGAAGCACTATTTTGATTGGTTACTCAGAGGGCTATTCCTCATGTTTGCCCTTAATGAGCCAATCAGGCCGATTGTATTATAAGTGGTTAAAAATCAGGGTGTTTTTTTAATCTGTTAAAATTTAAGCAGCACACATAAGATAGCAACTTTAGATTTTAATTGTACTTCATTGTGGGTGTGACGCTAACTTCATTATTGGGCATTTCTCTGACATGTGGGCAACATCTTACATTTAAGTCAAAGAAAAAAAATGGCAATTTTTGGAAGAATTAAGTAGAAATAAGCAGATGATATATGTTACAAATACATAGAAGGTATTAAAGATAAATTGTTTCGCTAGACAATTTGTTAATTTGCCACGTTTTCCAACAATCAAGAGTTATGGCCCTGTTAAGGTCAATCTTCCAAGACATGAGTGTGTCCCATTACCCTACTTGGTTTTAATATTTGCTGTGACCTACAGGTAGTTTAGTTGTAGATTTGTTTTAGGGGTTTTGCTTTGGGTTATTTATTACCACATTTGGCAGGTCTTCAACACCTTGCATTGAGTGCTAAAATTTTACAACCACGATGGTTGGGATGTTACTGAGACATTTGGTGTTCTTTCATGTTCAATTGATAGAATTTACATAGATGTTTTTTTTCAGTAGAGTACTCTAGTGCCTGATAATACTGTTTCCATACATCTTAAAAATGTTCTGGTTTTCTCAAATTTCAAGTTTTGGTTTTTGGGGCATTTCATCCAGTTGCATAAGTTGGTATGGGATGGATGTTGTATTTTGTGAGGACATTTGTCAAAGTTGGTAACTTACAGGCCACAGAATGTTGAAAAATGCATGTACTTCAATTTGAATACAAGAATTTGCATAGTCCAAACAATACATCCACAAACCACTTGGCGTATGTTATTTATCAAGTGCATTAAGGGTTGGCCCGTTTATGGTGTGTACGGTTCCATTCAGTTGGCGACTCCTTAGCAACAGCCGGCCAACCGACCCTCACGGCACACCAACTCCAGAGCTTTCACAACACTATTTGCCAACAAAGACTGTTACAAGTATCATTTTTGCCGAAAACTATCTCGAACTGGAACAAGTTACCAGAATCACTCGTCACCATCACCGGATGGTGACCAAATTCAAAGAAGCTGTCAAATCCATATGCAACCAAAAAAGGACATAACTTCAAACTCGCCTGCGCACTCAACCATGACCGCTTGGTTCCGTGAACGTTGGCCAGTATTACACAAGAAGAAGAAGAAGACTGTGTAACGGGCCATACCTTTTGGTCCCATTTTGCACCTTGTTTTAAAGTTCACAGCAAGATTTCAAATGTTAATTTTTTCTTCTCATATGCTCCAATACTAAGAAGAAAAGAAGAAAAAAGGTAATCTAAAATTGTAAAGTAATTGCACTCATATGGGTTGGGATGTTACTCATGGGACGGACAGCATAAGGCCAAACTCTGTTTTTTGAGGTAAAAAAAAAATTGAAATTCTGATTTGCCATGCATTTTTTCATAAGGCCTAGATAGTACCTAATGAAGAACAAAAAAATAAAAAAATCAACCAGTTTACACAACATGTGATTGGATGCACTAATGAAGTTAAAAAAGTGTGACATTTCTTTAGGTGTAAGTTTTAACAAGGCGGTTCTGAAAAACCACAAGTTCGCCTGCCTTTCGCCCTATAAGTGGTAAGACAAAAAGCAGCACCCAGAGTGCAATGTGACGGGTACAGGGTGTCCAAAAAGTTGTGCAAACAGATATAAACTCCAATTCTAACTAGTTTTACTTCCACTATTCATTTGACACCACCCATAGGGGTCAACAACATTTTCCATTGTGGAGATATTCTCGTGGCAAAGTTGAAACACCCCCACGAGCATAAACGAGGAGATGTTTAGGAGTAGCACCCCTGGTTTTGCATTATAGTAGTCTTTACTTCTGCTCTTTCATTTGACACCACCCCAGGGGTCACAACATTTTCCATTGTGAGATATTAATCATGAGAAGTTCTCAACAAGAGCATAACTAAGTGTTAGGAGTAGACCCCCGGGTTTGCATTTTGATAGTATTCTATACCTCTCCACTCGTTCAGTGACACACCCTGGGGTCACAACATTTTCCATTGTGGAGATATTAATCTTGAAAAGTCCCCACATGAGCACAAGGTAAGAGATGTTTAGGAGTAGACCCCGGTTTGCATTATAGTATTCTATACTTCTCACTTGGCTTTGATACCACCATAGAGGTCACAACATCTTCAGTTTGGGAGATATTAATCTTGAAATGTCCCCAAATAATCATAACCAAGAGTGGTTAGGTGTAGCACCCCCGGGTTTGCATTTATAGTATTCTTTATTTGCCTCGCTCTTTCATTGACACCACCCCAGGGCACAACATTTTCCATTGTATAGATACTTTAATCATGAAAGTATGCAAAATCCGTTAAATCTCACTTAATTAGTAAAAAGATGCAAAATTTATCAATTGGCAACACTATTTTTTTCTTTTTTTTTTTTGAAAAAAAATCATTGTGACCAACATTTTAAATTGAGTCGCCTACGGGGTCAAGAAAGTGGTTGTGAAGAATGACAATTTTGCGATTTTTCCATTTTCAAGAATGGAAAACGGGCTGGGCAACCAACCAAAAGACTGACCAGACGTAGAAAACCATTTCAATGAAAAAAAATGGCACTGATCTAGCTGACCATATATATTGATGTTAATACCTTTTGTTGTTGGTGTTAATCCCCCCCCCCCCTTTTGATAAGCTTCTGTTTTGTACACCTGTTTTTGTACACCACCAAATCACACACAGCCATATACTGCCAGATAAACATATGCTGAACCTAATTATGGTAAGGTAAACAAACTCCTGAATCAAATTACTTTTTGAAGGTGGTTTATTTCACACTGACCATTGCAAACCTGAGAAAATTTGGTTGGTTTTTTTTTGGTTTTTGGAATGGACCAAGCATTTGCATTAGTTGCCATTTAAAATAATCAAAGAATGCCCCTTTAAGTGGCCCACATTGCATTTGACCAAAAATATTATTCACCACAAAAGATGTTACCATATAGTAGTCAGTAGCGAAGGAATTTTGCATATCCCCCAATGTACCATTTAGCGATAGTCATTAAGCATATTTAATTAGACCATGCATCAAACAATGCCCTTTATTTGATCCACACTTGCACTTTGACCGCAAATGGTGATTCATACAACAAAGATGTAGGGCATAGAGTTTCTCATGGAGCGAAGGGGAATTTTGCATATCTAATGTACCATTTCAGTGATACAGCAATATGCATATTTAATTAGATCAATTGGATCAAACAATGCCCCTTTAATCGGCCCACATGCACTTTGGAACCCAATTATGATTCACCCAAAAGATGAAGGGACATAGGATTCTTTCATGACTAAGATTTCTGCCATCCGATTTACGTTTTCAGAGATACAGTAATACGCATATTTAATTAGTCATTTGCATACCTAAGCCGCTTGTATCAACACGCTCAAATTGGAAAAAAGATGCGCACCATGAAAAGCTTTCATGCAGTGAAGGAAATTTCGTTCCAATGTACCGTTTCAAAATATAGCAATTACGCTTTTTTTTGCATATAATTAGCTCATTTGCATACTTTATTTGCCCGTCGAAATACGCCGAAATCTAATCAGTTCGAGAACTGGCCAGCCCGCTCCCTTCCACCCAGTTACATCACATACGCTCTTCTTACGGAACTCCAGAAAACTTGTACACAAGCCTTGCGGGGAAAATTTTCGTTACTTATGCAAATTAGATACTTAATAGCATATTTTAAGCACAAAATTCTAATCAGGTCGAGACAAACTCGTGGACCCGCTTCTTCCACAAGTTACATCATAATAGCCCTTAACGGAACTCCAGATAAATCGTACACAAGCCCCGTGAACACGGACGTCAGGCAGACCAGCATGACAGACAGACAGACGAAGACCGACGGACGGAAGACAGAAGACAGACGAAAGTGATAATAAGTCTCTTGCCCGAAAACAATGCAGGCGAGACAAAAAAGGGGAAACATGAATCATCACCAAAAATAGGCCAAAATGAGGTGGGAGGGAATCTATGGATTTTTTTTGTTTTTCTTATCTATAAATGCATATCTCACGACATTGCAATCAAAAATTGCAAAATAAAACAATGTGATATTATTTAGTTGTGATCATCTCAAACTTATTGTGACACGGTGGTTCACATTTCAGAGAAATGCCCATATACAAGCTTATTACAGGGTATCATAATATTGTTTTGGCAAAACATGAGGTAACACGAGAAAATCCAGTACTTTGGAACTGCCAAATATGTTTGTGGGTTTGGTTAACTTTATGCTTACATTAAATCACAACTATTTGAGTTTGGCCTCAATCTGTGGTGGTACGAAGTTCAAAGTTATTGATAAGCATGATAACGAGAGGCTTGTGGCATTCTGTTTGATTGCTGTGGGTGCAAAGACCCGTCGTGTGTAGTGTAATAATTCAGTTATAATTCTGAATGTGCATACGGCGGTACGGTAAGGACGTATAGTGTTTCTAAAATTGAAAACGTAAATTGAAACAGCGTTTGAAAATTTCAAACACTGATAATAACGAAAGCATTGTTGGGAAAAGGGATGAGGCCCGTAGCGATTGCGTGTTCACTTTTGAGTGTTTGCGAGCACCGAAGTACCCGACAAAAACGTTAATTTTTTCGCTAGGTTCTATAGTTCAGACCCAATTACGGTACATATTTAAAAACCAAAACCATAGTTAGTAACGGACCATCTGATGCAAAAATCTACATAGAACCCCCTTCGTTTTCCGAAGATTATTTAGATTAGTGTCATTTGAGAATTAGCGCTGGACGGAATGATAACGTTAATCTCTCGCGCAGTACTAAGTTAGATCCATATTTTGTCGGAGTCTGTGACACGGACTACACACTTTCCGCACGGCCGTAGAGTTAGAGTGTGCACATGGCGGGTAAAGGGGAAGCAGTTTTGTGTTGGGTGCAATGAACTTTTGGTAAAGTGTCAGACCAATAACAAATTCACGTCAGTTTTAAAATCAAGCCTGATAATCATAATAACCCAAAGTCCAAAGAATTTCAAACTTTGCACAAAGTAGTTGGGAATAACCAATTAAAAGTAACCTTTTTGAATTAAAAGACTTTTTTCACAATCCAAGCACCAACTTCCAGTATCCATATTGTCTATCAATCTTCTCAATGATTTTCTTTGTTATTTTTTATTGAAAACTGGAAGTCTTTCTTTAATAGAAAACACTGCAAACTATATTGTTTTCTTTTTAACTGGAAAGTAAGATGGTGCTAGAAGCCAAGTGTATTCGTTGCATCAATGCATCGCAAGTGTTTCTAAGGTCGCTGAAATCTGGACGCAAGTGGCTTTTGCCCTCTCATAATTGATGAGCATAATCTTTTGTTTAATTTTTTAGCTTTTTTCAATTTTGTTAAATAAATGGCAAATTAAGCTTATTTTATTGGGCTTTATCAGAGGATACCAAACAACGATCCATGCATACTTTTCTTTTTATCAAAATTCCGTCGTTCTGAGTGTTAATATTTTTTGGGACAGCCTGTATATATACCACATGTTGCATCATTATCATGGGCATAATACAATGAAAAAAGACATCTACTAACACTCTTAAACACATAACTACTATAAATAACAGTACCACAGAGAAAATGCAAAGGGGTTCTATGGATGTTTTTGCATCTGAGGGTCTGTTACTTTGTTTTGTTTTGAATATGTATCGTAATTGGGTCTGAACCTATAGAACCTAGCGAGAAAATTGAACATTTTTATAGGGTACTTCAGTGCTCGCAGACACGAAAAGTGAACACACAATTGCTACAGTCGTATCCATTTTTCCCACAATGCCTTTCGATATTTTTCCAGTCTTGAGAATTTTCAAACACTGGTTTCAATTTACGCCAACTTTTTTTTTCAATTTTAGAATCAGGATTACGTACTTACAGGACCACCATAGGTGATTGCTAACCCTAACAGTACCACGCACCATAGAGCAACACATCACCGAGAAGAGAAAATGCACTATAGTCCCGTGTGATTCAATTTTGTTATTAACAGAAAATGTGGGATGCACCGGAAATGCCAGGCTTGCAGACATGGTGTGCCATAGACGGCCAAGGAAGTGGCATGCGGAGGACCCTCGGATTGAATCCCCACTGGACGTCCGACCCTTCTCTAAAAGAGAGATCCCAAATGTGTTTAATTGCCACAGACAGTCAAATATGACAGTTTTCTTAAAATCACAAGCAAAATCAAGAAGGCTTCTGAAGTGATTACTTTAGCAACATATTTTATGGGGTTGATCTAGAATGAGAGGACAATTGTTTCCAAGAAACAAGGCAATCTGACAAAATTTGTTTTCCAAAATGGGGGAGGGTCCCTCCGTGCACCACAGAATAAAAACCCTAAATCATCACAAGGTGTCCCTTTAAGTCAACATTGATGGCCCTGAGTGCAGATCATAAAGTGTGGTGCAAAACGTGTTGTGAAAGTTTAGCATGGTCGATTACTGCTGATTGCTGAAGTATGATTCATAAAATCTACTCTTGCCATTGGTATAAAAAAATGACAATGCAATATCTAGTGCAATGGTTAAATTTCAAGAAATGCAGTTTGTGAATACGGGGCTTCATTTTCTTTTGCAGGGACCCAAACTTGGGATTGGCCAGAATAGTTGAATCCCATTGCTAAATGGCCTAATTTATGATCCACATATTGATACACGGCCCTGAAAATAGTGAATTTGAGGATTCTGGGCATTTTGTATTTTAAAGTACCCCCCCACATACAAGTTTCAAGAAGGAAAAATCATGTCATTGCATTCGGTGAAGGTTTACATTTTGTTGATGAGGGAAATGTACAGTGCGACAATGGGAAAAATCGTAGTGGTTTCTCCTGATATAGTGGTGGTGGCCCCAAAAATTGACCCTCCCATTTTAGTGCTACAATTTGATGACCTACCAAGGATAAAGATAATTGACATGTAAAAATATTTACGATTTCTAAATCCTTGCGGGTCCCTTTATATGAAGAAAATTCATGACCTTTTAAATATTTGGGACCCCTGTTTCTGGAAGGAAAATTCTAGCCCCTAATCAGGAGAAATTGCATTTGTGCATGAAGGAAAATCAGGTAACCTGGCTCTTGTATGCCACCATAAAATATTAAAGTGAAACAATTTACTCAAGTAGAACTTTGACTCTCAAATCAAACATAAACTACTCTTGTGGTCACATATCATGCAGTAGCCAGGATCCCGCACCAGGTGCGGCTGTGAGGACGATCTCCAAACAAACATCAGCCGGGGGCCAGGGGGCAGAGAGCCCGAGGGGGGTCAGTTGGCAAACCCCCAGAGAAATAAAGATCCAAGGTTTTGCCAATTTGAGCTATGTTGCAATGCCCTATCCTTTGATTTTTCTTTCCTTTTTTTTTTGAAGATTCCTCTGCAAAAGCCTGGGCTAGTGCATGCATATTGTTCATTTTCAACTTTTTTTTTTACCACCTGTAGTACAATTATGTGCTCAAAATCAAATGATGCTGCATTTGTAGGTGACGTGTTCAATGCTATCTGAAGATAGCTTTAATTTAACCTCAAAATATTAATTGAGTATCCCTACATGTGAGTGCTTATGTAAGCTTAAAATTTCAGTGCTGAATTTTTGGTTCAATCAAAGGACGTCTGTTCATACCTTGTTTTTTATTCGCGTGTAAGTCTTTGTCCCTACAGAGAAGAAACAGAAACATCAAACACAAGCCAAACCATAACCAAGAAGTCAAAATATAGTTGCCGCATATTGAAAAGTATTAGGATTAAAATGTTTTGGGCATGAGTTTCTCTTTAGCCCTAAGAGATGGTTACTGAACTGGAGTTACAGGGGGGTGAGGGTGTGGCTTGAAGGGTGAGGACAGGGGAGCAGACACAGTGCTCGAAAAGGCTCATTTATTATGACAAAACCAGATATAACAAAAAACATCAACAGTGACACACTTTTGACAACTGATTTCGAATATTATTCCTCTTACTACCATGCCTGTATAAATTTTACGAAATTTCATTTCTGGGCAAAATATGATTTTTTCTTTAAAATCTAGTTTGTACACGTCTTTCCATGGAGATGGACATACAGAGGCATAACATACAAATGTACAATACAAAATCGTGACATTTGTAGGGCCTATATGGCAAGGATTTCACAATGGATTATTTTTCAGAGTAATAGCTCTTGCCATGTTCATGCTTATATCAGTTGTCAACACTGTGTCGTCAAGGCTTAAAATTGTTCTAAAAATAAAGGACAATTTGCATGGGGTCAACAGCATTTTTATGGATTTGAATAACTTAGTAGTCTGCAACGCCTAAAGGTAAAAAAGACAGCCAAAAAAAATGGGCCCACAAGCTTAAAAAACACAAACTTCCTCAGGACTCAAGGCCTTCTCCAATATGAATCCCAAATCACAGTGCTTTCTGTCGATTAAAATGTATTATAGTTCAACACATTCCATTAAAGAGACCACAAGGGACATTCCAGGAAAAAAACTGATGCACCCCCCAATTTGTTAAACCAGTTTTTTCATATTTAATCACACCTCAAAAAAATAAGCCAAAAAACATCATCATCAACAAACACAGCAGAGTTAGAATTATTAACATAGATTATGACTAGTAAAGAATTAAAACAGTTCAATTTGGAAAGAGTGACAGTATGTGTTTTGTGTGTTAGGAGTTTGGGTCATTTATCATCTTTTGGCATCGTTCCAAGAGCTCAATATCTCTCCCGAAAGTATGCCTGCAGCAATGAAGCGTTGAATGCCCGCCCTTAACAGACAAGAGTGCACATCCCGGCGTAGCAAGCGTTTTTTACGCCAACAACATGGAATAACCCACGGGAGCCCGGAGTAGGGGTGGATGCATAGAACCTTCGCAGATGGATGGCGACTTGTAATCAGTATACGTAACCCCGTGAATGGGAGTTTTTTCCGTCGCAATACCAGGCTCACATTGAGGAAAATTTAATTGAGGGCAGATGAAAATAAATTGAAGCATTTGAACCCAACCATCATTTCTTGTATGTTCTTTGTTCACACTAGTTTCTTCATGGTGTTCCTCCCTGGCATCGGGAGAAGTGAGGAAAGGGGGAAAGGAAAATGGGCCCTCCCATTAGACGTGTCCGCACTTTGT
>JAMKCH010021847.1:0-22656 GCA_023653785.1 Ophioderma brevispina | reverse complement strand
CAGCTACTTTTAGGAAGATATAAAATACTCAACAAAAAAAATCAACCAAAAAAAATCCTCAAACACCACTCTCTACTAAGCGCCTAAGGGAGCAGGGTTTTTAGTTAGGATAAAGAACATATGGAACAGGGAACTGAGCATTAATCAACAAGGTGATCTGTGGTCATTTGATGATAATGATTTGGGTAAATCCAGGAACAAGCATCCATTCATGGCCTTTTGTTTTTGCCCATCTGTGGGGGGAGGGGGTCCTCACACTAATGATCATACAGGGATGTGTGCCAAGTTGGGTCTCATTTTCAGCTTTCTGGTTATTACAATTTTTTCATGCCAATTTTGGTATAGAGATAGGTTATCTTATCTTTTCAAAATTTTCTTAATTTGTTTAAAAATTGAAAGCACTGTGGATATTTTATAAAGAAATAAATGGACATAATGTCAATTACTTGTGTTTGTAGCAGGATTAAAAAGGCAAAAACAAACAAAAACAACAGCAAATCATTACACGCTTATCTGTAGGCTTATCCTCTTGCACCTTTGGACTTTACATATCTTAGAAGACAAAGCATATCAGTTAAATGGTTAAATAAAAAAATATCAATATGTGGTGTTGTACCATCCAAAGTTGGGAGAAAAATGTCAGAAATCATTGTAACAGACTGAAAATATTTCAAATCATATTCGTTTATCACTTTTCAAAATATGTCATGTGACCTAACTTTAGCTTTGTATAGCTACTGATTTCCTTACTTTTTATACATTTTGTTATTTAATAATATAATTATTTCAGGAAAACATACTTCGGTATTCTCCTTTTAAGAAACAGATAAGGAAAAAAAATCATACTAGTTGACAGATCTGAATTTTATTTATAATATTTTCTTTTATTTTTTCTTTTCTGGAATTTTGGTAAATAACCAACCGAAACCCCAGGAAAAAGAAAACGTTAATTATGGTATTTAAAAATACAAATCCTGGGAAAAAAACCAAAAAAGTGGTGTCCTTGTTTGATTAAAAAATTATGAATTTTGTTAATTTTGGCCAACCCCAAAAATCCCCATCTCCTGTAAAGCTATTGGTGACCATTTTTGGGAAAAATTGGGATAGATATAAATAATATTTTAGACTTTTGGCGGCCACATCCCCTACCCAAACCAAACTTCAACCCCGACACCCAAACCACTTGCACATTCTCCTGTACAAATGATGTACACTCAGGTCAAGTTTAGGCTGTGTCCATCAATCAAGCAACCAACTTTCTTTCTTTTCCCATCCCTGGATACTAGACCACGGGGAGTGGTTCCCAAAACAGATAGTGGCACCCAGACCCAAATAATAAAATTAGCTTATCCTGATGAGCCAACCATAATCTAAGTTTAGTGCCATATACAAGCCTTGCCAAATATAAGGAGAGAAAAAAATGTGGGTTCAAAGCCCAACATTGGAAACATTAGGCAGGTTTTGAACCAGCCAAACTGGCAACACACCTAATATTTCACTGGAGAAAACCCCCATATTTTGTCTGCCTTATCACCTACATTAACCATTAACGGAATTTTATTGGCATCTGATCTATTGTATTTAATGAAATATTCATAACTAAGATTATCAACAAAAAACGGTTTCCATGGTTTTGGGAGTAATGCTTGCTAAAACTCCGTTATTCCTTCCGACAAATGTCACTACTGTACAACAATCAATGGAAGCTGCAATCTTTAATTCCTTATACTATATGTACAATGCCGCGTTGCAATACGACACAAATGCCACAAAAATACTGCCACATTCCTCTTGACTTCCAGTGGTATCAGTGGCAGCACATAAGTTAGGGCTCCACAACCTCTTATCAAATTTGATGTTTTACTTGATTAATTGTCAACTTATATCAAGAGAAAAAAGTGGATTTATAATAACCTCACAACACTATAGGATATATTTCTGCTTCAAATACTCAATATTGTTCTGGCTGTTTTTTATGTCATTTCTGCTTCAAATCGGAATATTTTAACTGTGGAATTCTACTCTTGGATCGCAAGTCAACCAACCTCTTCACATCTTCACAACTTTCTGCAGTGGAGCCAATCATTCCATCAGTTTAGTGTCATGTATTATTGACTGGAACTATTTGCATTTCTCCCAGACACGGTTTATACCACTTATCCGTGAGTTTATTTGTCACAGGTCATGATGAAATTACTCTACAGTATTGATTTGTGTGTCCTACAACAATCCCCATCTTGGAGCTTGATTTTCCGGCCCCTTGCTGAGGTTCGGTCACAAGAGCCAGTACAATGGAACATTGAACATAACAATGGTGCAATCAGCCAAGCATGGATTTCCATGAACACTAGCATAGAGACAAATCCCTTTTATTGGTTTCAGTAATGATGAAATATTTTGGGACTCTTTGGGAACAAGAAGAGAACTACAATCACAACATTATATGTCAACCCCATCAAATTTGATAAGTCCACAACACACTGTACTAGGAAAACTGTAATGCGCTCCCACCCCCAAAGGAAGAAATGGACTTATCTTTAGGTGCAATATGACCCTGAGGATGGTATCCCTGATGTGTAAACTATTACAAGTTACAATACTAACTCTGTAACTCCATGTACAAGGGCGCCTACATGAAAGTAATGGTAGATTCCATGTTTAGACAAAATATGATTCAAAATGGAAACTATCAACTTGTAATGAAAATGAACTGGAACAGCCAGTGACCTCTCATTTGTTTCATACCAATGAAAAAAAAAAACATCCCCCCCCTTCTACCTCTAGCCCAACCATCCACTCCACAACGTAGAGCACCCCCAACATGGGAAGTTGGCACTCAGACCCAGAATCCAACTGGATGACACAACCCAACGGAGAGATACTATATCATCGCTAACCTGCAAAGTATGAACTTAAAACCGGAGTTGGCCCAATTTCAAGAGCTGCGCAATAATTATAGCCACTTAGCAGCTGCCTACAGAGAGGTGAAGTGACCGGAATTGTCACTACAAGTGAACTCGATGAGCCCAAAAGCAACTAGCAAATCAGCCTTCCAGACTCCACGAAGCTGTTTCAGCAGTCATCATCCTTCATCTCCTTCCCTGGCAACTGGGCATCTTTCCACCCACCTCCAACCCCTTTAATGTGTTTGTGACCAGTCAATTGATCGGCGGCCCCCGGCTGTCCCTTCTGCCCCTGTTGTCCCTTCTGCCCCAAGCATCTCATTCTCACGACCCTGAGAGACATTCGTCCCAAATCCAAGAGAAACCTAAACTGACCTACTGACAGACAAACCTCATGGACATGTGATGAACCCCAGTCAGCACGCCACATATTCCTCATTTTTTACGTAACTCTCTTTTGCAAAAGATTATGAGAGAAGATTTTGTAGAGGAAATCCTACTAATTTCCTACTAGGGAGGTGCAAAGTATAGCTGAGTGCAAAGCTTGTAATATTATGAAGAATTGTGAACCCTGAATGGTGATTTTACACTGACCAATGACACCACCAAGAAACTCTGCAGACCAGTGTGGCAGGAAAAGCTGAGTCTTTAATCCACTCAACACTGACAAAATTCCCCCAGCCAAGAATTATCAGAATCTGGCTCCCCTCCCTCCCAGGTGTATACCCAATATCATATCACAGAGCAATGAGCCAAACAGAGTGAGCATCGCCTTGAACAGAACGCCAGACAAATGTCGAAGAAATGACAGACTTTTTTATGTGAATCAAGCCGGAGAGCTTCACCACAGATTATGGACATGTACTTCTGAATTCTTCGGGGACTTCTGTTCCTGAACAATCTGGGCTTAGGCGATATGTTTCAATCTTAGGAATCAATAAACCTTGGTGATTACATCCCTCAAATGCCTCCCCATCCCTACCTGCAACTTAAACTATAAACACATTTAACTGAACTTTAGTCCAAGTATTTAAATACATTAGGAGATCAAAATAAGGTAAGCATTGTTGTAAACAGCATTACAAGTGACAGTTACTCTGATCAGGCCATTGAGTATAATGCAAATGATCATCTTGTAAATAATACAAGTATCATGTTAAGATTCCAAGAAACCACTCTAGTGTATTCTAATCCATATAACGCCTATTGCTTCTTATGGCACCGGTATAGTTATGGTCAGCTCAATATTTGTAGCTTGAATGAACATTTTATGACTTATATTATTTTTTTAAATTCTAACTCCTTTGAGGTGTTTGGGTTAAATGAAACCTGCCTGTCTGAGGGAGATTAGGATACTAACATAAATGTTGAAATTATTATTTGTATAGCAAGGACAGAAAGTCCTGGCTCAAGAGGTGTTTTGCGTTTTAATTACATAATCAATGTAAGCAATGTTTTTAAGAGATACTTGAGCCCTGACACACTTGAATTGTTAACTGTTGAACTGTTATGAAGAGAAAACCCTTATGTAGTTGTATTATGGTATAGAGTACCTAATTCATCATTAAGCTTTTGATCACCTTCGAAAATCCCTTCAGCAATTGAGTCGAGGGACAGGATTTTATTCTCATGGGTGATCTTAACTGTGACCTTTTAACCCCTAACCCTCACTGTTATACTAAAGAAATTAATCTCATTAGTGAAAGTTTTAACCTTAAGCAAATTATCACGGAACCTACGAGAATACTCAAATAGTGAGACATTAATTGTCATATTAATTGTTCTACATTAAAGATAACATTTGTAAATAGGTGTAATTCATTCTGGTATAAGTGATCATTCAGTAACCTATGCCATTATTGGTAAATTAAAAATAAGTCCTGCAATAGAACACTGCACATTAACCCAAATTACATGCACTAAAAATAAACAAAGACCCATAAATAGAAGGTATCCCGTAATTAGAAGAAATTTATGAGCAAAATTTTCTGAAAGATTTAAGATCGAACTAATTGGAACCACTATCCTTATCACTATTGTTTGACAATCTGCTGAACTTTTTTGAAGAAAACTTTCTGTAAGTATTGTCGATAAACATGTTCCCTTTAAGAAAAGAAGGGTACTAACAAACATCACCCTGGCTTACAGATGAGTGTTACTATGATTCGTAAACGGATCAACTTTAAAGGCAGTTAATTCCAATAGGATCATTCTTGTTGGGATAAATTCAGGCAGCACAGAAATAACACTAATAATTAATTAAAGATACAAAAAAAGCAATTTCTAAAAAAAGGCTTCGCTACATATAAATGATATCAAAACACTTGCGGCATCTTAAGCATATTGTTCCATCTAAAACCAAGTGTACTAAATAAACATGAATTAAGACAATGCTGGTCCAGTAACTGATTCAAAAGATAAGCAAATGAATTAATAAATTCTTCTCTGAATAGGACCTAACCTTCAATCAAATTAAAGAATAATGACTTGTGTGATTAATCAAATTGATAACCCTTTGCTGTCCTACATTTAAACTTCATCCATGGTAGACTAGACTAATGTATTTAATCAACAACTAATTATCTTATAACAGCCACAGGTTTAGACACCATTCATCTCAAATTGAAATTAGCCGCTCCAGTTTTACGCCAATTATCACTCATCTAATTAATCACTCTTTCAAAACTTGTAAATTTCCAACTGCTGAAGAGAGCTAAAAGGTGTATTTCCTGTAGTTGCAAGGCTGGTGACCCGATTGGATCCCAGTAACTATAGGCCAATCTCCATGCATTGCTGTAGTATCTAAGGATTGCGAAAGAGCTTTTTTTGACCATGTACAAACATTTAAATGATAATATCAATTAACAGTAACCAATCAGGTTTTCGACCTTCTCACTCAACCTGTTCAGCCTTAATTAACATCACTGAAGATTGGTATAATGAAGTTGATAAAGGTAATTTAATTGGTCTTTGTATGCTTGATTTAAAAAAAGCATTTGTGACACAGTAACCAAACAATTTTTCTTGAATAAACTTAAACTTTATGGATTAAGTAAGCTCAGTTTAATGGTTTGAAATTTTACTCTCTGGTCGTACGCATGCACTTCCATAGATGATACCTATCTGACTTTTGTACTTACTTTGTGGTATGCCTCAAGGGTCAATGGAAGGACCACTTGGCCTTTTTATTTATATAAGGACTTGCCCTAAATATGTTAACACTGTAACGTTATATGTATGCTGATGATTACCATAATTACTTTTCGTCTAAATTCACCAACTGATATCATTAACCTGTTTAAATGAAGATCTTGATATAATCCAAGGCGAACTCGTATTTAACGCGATGCGTAAAAGATGTCCCCGCCGAATGTCGCGATCACTAACATGCTGATAAATGCGTCTCCACAACCCCACCCACCTCCCCCAAAACCCCAGCCACACCCCATCTCATCCCAACACCCCCTGCAAAACCCCACCCCTCCCCCGCTCCCCAACCAAAACAGCCGCTACACTCCACCCCACCCTCCACATCCTGCAACACCCACCCCCTCCCCAACACCCCCCAACTCCCCCAACACCCGACCCCTCCCCACACTCGCAACACCCACCCCCCCCCCTCCCCAACACCCGCAATACCTAACCCCCTCCCGCAATACCTAACCCCCGCCCCCAATTACCTAACCCCCTCCCCATACCTAACCTAACCCCCCTCCCCATACCTAACCCCCCTCCCCAACACCCACCCCCTCCCTTGGCATAGTAGTCCTCATGTATCGAAGGATTTTTGCCTACCGCATGCCCCGTTCAGAGATACGCAATTACGCCTATTTATTAGCTCTTTGCATACCTAAGCCGCTGGCCGCCTATATCGACATACTTTCCAATTGCATAAAGATGTGCCCCCATTATAGGCTTCCAATGCAGTGCAGGAATTTGAGTATCCAATTACAGTATCAGAAAATATAGCAAATTACGCTGATTTGTGCATATTCATTAGCTCATTAGCATACACAATTGCCCGAATAAGCCCCACTGTAATTCATGTCGAAAACTCTTCAGCCCACTTTCCTTCCACCAGGTTACATTCCATTATATCTTAGTGAAACTCTCGAAAGACTTGTAAACAGGCCTTGTGGAGGAAATTTTTCATAAATTATGCACATTTAGATACTTAATTCGCATATTTTAAAGCCCAAATCTAATCAGGTCAAGAACCTCACCCACCCAGCTTCTTTCCACCAAGTTACATCATTGTCGCCCTTAACGGAACTCCAGATAAATTGTATACACCAATGGTTTAACATTTTTTATCACGGGGACGAACGGACGAACGGACCTAACGGACGACGAAACGGACGAACGGACTGCTTCTCATTTTATAGTGCCCGTCCCCCTTCCGAACATCGTTCGGCGGGGACAATAACAGGCTGGCGAAGTAAGCAAAACTTAGTGCTAAACATTATTCAATCTGAGTTTATGATAATAGGTTCTAGACGCGGTTATATTCTGTCAAAGAATCTATAGATCGTGTTTCTGTTACAAATCAATGGTGTGAATATTCAAAAGTTGATGAATTAAACTCCTAGGAGTCTTATTGATAATACTTTGTCTGGAATCATCAAATAGATCATGTGCGTAAAAAATCTCTAAACTGGTAGTTTATGTTAACGATGTAAACTTAATTCTAATCCCCAAGATATTTTGAACATGGTTATAATGAATTGTACTTTCCACATCTTGAATTATTGTAATGTAGTTTTGGGGAAATTGTGGAGATAAAGCTTGCAAATAATTACGAAATTTAATCCAAAACGAGCTGCTCGCATTATTTGTGGACTCCTTTGGATGTCTTCAAGCTCCTTAGTTCTTGATCACTTAGCTGGAAACACTGTCATTAACCATACATAGCTCATTTGGGATTTTTCAATTTTGAAGCAATCTTGCACCTCCATATCGTCTTCAGTAACATGTATATTATAAAAGTATGATTTACGGCACAGTCATAATAACATCTTCATTCCTCAACACATAAACCGACTACAAAAAGCGTAGCTTAGCATATTGAGGTGCTGTTATCTGGAATAACCTTGAGGAAAGTGTTAAAAATTCTGGTATTTAAACATTTACAAAACAACTTAAGGAGTTGTGTTTTTAGTAATTAGTCCTTGCTGTTAAGTTTGGTATATATTTTGTTTATCATTCTTAATTATAAATTATTATTTTTATCTTAGACACGAACATGTGGAAGAACAATTTCGTATTGAACATGTTGATTGTTTTACCGTGTTTAAATAAAGTTCTACTACTACTACTCTACTACTACTACTACTACTACTACTACTACTACTACTACTCATCCTTGCAGCATCGATGTAGCACACAAAAGGATTACAAGTTCATGACTTGTGGGCAGAACAACACAAACATAAACGGTATAATAACACTGTAGCTTCCCTAGACTTGTCTACTACTATGAGACTTAAGCATGAAAATGGTGTTTTTCTTTGCAGTAATCTCCAATGACCATGAAAAACCATCTGGTACGTTTACTTTAGGGATATTTCATGTACATATTTGCCGATAGATGCAATTGCCATAAATTCCTTTAAATAAACTGGACACAAACATTCATAGTGGAATTGTGCTACAAAAACCGCGGTCACACATAATGGTCACTAATTTGGCTTCATAAAGGTGTTTTTTTTTTGTTTCCGGTTCCTGCCTTATCGTGCACTCAAACTTGATGCTTCCAGAAAGTGTAACTTCATTCACAGGTGAACACAACCCCCAATCACTCTACCTGCTCATTAAAGTCTGATTATTCATGTTTACTTCAGTTCTCAGTAAGTCTCAACATTGTTCTCGATTCGGATACCAAACTCGCCTCCTATAGCAGTGTGGAAACACTTCTTCACCTCCAATGAAAACGATTACACATTATCAGCATACCATTTGCATCATTATTTTATAAATTGCATGCAAAATTAGATCCAGATGCTGCATGCATCAGTTTTTTTACAACATAGACCTGTAAATACCCCTGAGTAAAACAATACACTTTGAAACTTAGTGTTGAAGTTGTACCAATAAAAATGAATGTTATCTTTTTGACAAGTAATTTTTAATAACTCTTTCAGGCTGTTTTGGTACCATTTTAAGTGGATTACGTTTCATGCGTGCCTGCACTTGAGTCAATTATGGGCGTGGGTGCTATGACTAGCACACTGGGCAGGATGACAACTAATTACAGATATAAGCAATGATTTGCTAAGCCGGAACATCGTCATCTGGGGGGACATGAACTTGTACCAACATACCATAATGCAGAGATGTAGCGAGTGTAATCACTTAAAGCCTGAAAGTGCATGAGAATGAACTAAAAAGCCACATGAAATTAGGGTAAATAAAAAGGGCCCAAAATGGCGTGAAAAATAAAGTTTCTGAAATTTGAGATAACCAATTTTCCTGGAAATGTTAGGATCTGGAGTCCTGAAAACTTACATCTCTGATAATGTACTGATGTATCAATGCCCCCTCTTCAGAACCAACGAACATACATTAGGTACATACAACCACATTTCAAAAGATGCCAGTTTTGATCTAGGGTGAGGTCACATGGCTAGGTAGCCCAAACGAACATATTTTGCGGAAAATAAAACTAGATTGTCGGATTGGCTTTGTCAAACCATTATCAAATGCTTGATCATTACACTTTAAATGTGGTATGATTTAAATTTTTTTTGTGTTTCCCCCCATATTCTCACTGGTGTACACTTATAAGGGCTAAAATACTATGCTTAAACTTAAACAGGAAAAATAGTGTCTGGGATGACCGTGCGGACAGATCTTTCTTTCGTTTACATTTTGCGCTTTTCTTTTTTTTTTTAGAAAAAAGGAATGATCAGCCACAAGGAGAGCAAAAAAAAGAGGTCTTCATTTCTTCTGAGACAAACTGTTTTTTATTGTTAAACCCCCTAAGCACTCCACCTATAATACAGTCTATTAGTCCATGTCTCTACCACTGTGCGTGAAGTCAGTGTGAGAATTGTTGGTCGGCAAGAGATAAATCGATAGGACGATGACTGCAAGCAACAGCGCTTCATGTCCGCCACCAAGAAAGCATTTTCTTGATGCGGGGCATAATATGAAATTCACTTCACAGAGGTAGGGATGCAGATTATATCGGGTGGATCACTCAGAACACAACATGAGATAGCTCTGAGTAACCAATCAAACTAGTGCTTCTATGGTTCCTCAAATAAGACAAGGTTTTAATGAGGGGTCAACACAAAAACATGATTCTAACACTGAAATCTGGACTCACATAGGGATGTGTTTTGATATCAGTGCTCCTCATAGTAAGCTCCATTAGGTTATCTAAGATCCACCACCTCTTTAAAATTTACAGGCATTGGTTAAATAAGGACTTTCTAAAATATTACCTTTAAAATTTTGAAGGGTGAAAATACATAAAGATGTTGTACCTCTATGGAACTACATGTACAAAATGAAATTCTTATTACCACGCTTACAAGAAATTAATGAGAATACATTAACTTTTAAACAGCATTATGCTCCAGAATCACCAAGGTCAGACAAGTGGTGAAACATGACTTCAGTGCTTAAACATTGCGTGAATGAAACAAGGCCAAAATGTTATTAAAATAGCTGTCAAATTGAACTGTACACTATATTAGACTACAGTAATAATGATCCTTATCCAATCACTATATTCTTAAAAGCTATGAAAATTCACCCAATTCATCAGTTTCTATCCATTTTATGTACAGGACATTTTATTTTGTTTGAGAAAAAAAAAAAGCATGGACTCATGTTTTTCCTTGAAAATCTGATCACAGGCAGTTTTATCAGGCCAAATTACAACACATCTTCAATCTAAAAACAATATTTAACATTTTCTAAACATAGCTTCCATTTTTAATCTACTAAAATCAAATATAAAACAAGCACTTCAGATCACAAATGAAAATTGTCACAAGTCATAGGAGTCAATTTGATATGATGTGTCATTAGCTGCAAGTTGTAATGTACATGTACACAAAAAGGTAAAGGTGCATATTAGAGCTAAGATATCTGGCTGGAGTGCCCATCTCTCTTTCCTTGGCAATGAGGCCAGCCTCCTGTAGTGTAATTTGAAAGTTACTTGGTAAAGGTCCATATCAGAGCTAAGCTAGCTGGCTTGAGTGTCCATCTTTCTGTCCTTAGCATTAGGACCAAGCTCCTCTAGTATAATTTGAAAGGTAGGGTAAAGGGTGCATACCAGAGCTAAGATATCTGGCCACAGTCCCATCTCTCTGTACTTGGCAATGAGGCCAGACTCCTCTAGTGTAATTTGGAGGTTTAAAAGGTGCATACCAGAGCTAAGCTACCTGGGCGGAGTGCCCAACCCTCTTTCCTTGGCACTGAAGCCAGACTACTCTAGTGTAATTTGAAAGGTAAGGTAAAGGTGCATACCAGAGCTAGGCTACCTGGACACACTGCCAATGCAGTGCCCCTCTCTCTGTCCTTAGCATTAGGGCCAGACACCTCTAGTGTAATTTGTGAAGGTAAGGTAAAAGGGCATACCAGAGCTAAGCTACCTTTCCAAAGTACCCATCTCTGTCCTTAGCATTAAAACCAGACTCTTCTAGTATAATTTGCTGTAGGAGTTTTGTCACTTCAATTCTGTTTTTACCTTCCCAGTATACAAGTATGCTGGTACCCATTTATACTCCTGGGTGGAGTATGTATACATATATGTATCTATGCATATGTATACATGTGTTGGACAACTCAAATGTTGGGCTTTGTTCTACCACTTGAACCAGAAAGTTGCTATACCAAATAATGTATTTACATCCAAATGGCAACATCTAGAATGTTGCTTTGATGAAAATTGATACACCATGTAAATATCTTAACCGTTCTTGAACAGCCCTTGAATTTTTAATTGCTTATCAATGTTCATTGGTTCCAACTTTAATATTACATCCAAAAGATCAGAACACGGGCTCCAGTGCTTGATAAAACTTTGAATTTAAAAAATGTTTTCAACATAACTAAAATGTTACAATTTGTATGTAGCTTTCTTATATTAAAAAAGCTACATTTGGTTAGCTGCAAGAAAACTGCCTGCTAATTGGTCATAATGGAACTTATGGTTGGTATTCTGAAAGGGGAGACTAACTTTAGACCTGGGTTTAAACTAGGGTTAGTCCTACAAGAGGGGACCTTTTTTCTTAGAACATACTCTAAAAGTGTGCTGTCAACGGGTTGAGAAAATTCTAGGATGGCGTTATCAGCCCATCCATGAAGAATTTTCTCACCCGTTACATTAACTTTCCATTATTTTGAAAGGAAAAAAGGTTCCCTCTGGTAGGCTAACCCCTGTTTAAACCCAGTCTAAAGTTAGTCCCCCTTTCAGAAAACACAGGCAAGAGCCTTTAAATATTTAGAAGCTGCACTTCAACTGTCTCTTGAAATGACGTAGGATGTATCGAGCCAATCAGAAACCACCATATTAAGCCAGATTAGTGCTTAGGGTTTAAGGTATTGTCTTCGTGATGGAAGTCCCCAGTAGAGGCAGGATCCAGAATATCATTTGGGCCTTATGTAAAGACAACTTTAAAAACAAACAGTGATTTGCTAATCAGCAATCGAAAAAATCAATCAAAAAGCAGATTTGCATGTATGCAACAAGTAACAGGTATCCTAACATACCCTGCAATGACTCAGACCAGAAGCAAACCCTAACTAAGGGACAAGAATCAGAGCTCTGTAGTCATTACTGTCCGACACGGACACTTACTACCACACGTAATTGAATGGATATTCGTATCTTGGAACACTGGGCCGTTTTCTTTCTTTCCTCTTTTGTCAATTCTACAGCTTGAACAGGTAACTATGAGAATTCTAGGAGACTTACCCTTCCCTTTGAGCTATTCCTTCAATTTTCAAATATTTTTTTTCAATCACTGATATTGTCTTTAAGGAGTTTGTTTACTCCCACTACAGAAAAAGGTTAACAGCTTTGGTAGTTAATATGAACCCTCTATATCAATGCTAAACTGTAGGTAGTTTGACCCCTTTGTAACCTTCAATTGGTCCCTATTGAAAAAGTGACGCCACAATTACTGAGTACTAACTACCTAGCATTGATATATAGGGTCCATACTTACTACCAAAGGTGTCAAACCTTCTCTGTAGGGGGGTGAACAATGATGTTTGACCTGGGTCCCTGCTCCTGTTCTACAGTGGGAGCCCTTCAATGGGATACAGAATTTAATTAGGTACTAAATTCTGGATTTAATTGCATACAAACAATTTGTAAAACCTAGAATTCAAACTTCCCATGATCATTTGGCCTTGGGAAAACAAAGCTTGGATGTGCCTTGTCAGAAGCAGTGATTCTCATGTACATGGAGACCCTGCCAAAATGTCTCGAGCCATCCTGGAAAGCGGTGTCCATACATGCACAATTAATGATCTACCCAGGATGAATATGTAAGACGTAAATAAAAAATAAATTAAAGTTCTCTTTGAGTTGCTGGTAATAAAATTAACAATCTCAAGACTGTAATAAACATATGGGGAGACTTATTACACATACCAAACAGACATGTCTTCATAAAGGCCATGACAAATTCTCTATTATAATAATAAAAAGTCTTGAAATGGCTGTGACCCAAGGCCTTCATCATTGAATAGTCAAAGAAATAGTCCTGGTTTTTTTAGCATGGTAGACAATTTTTAGCTTGGTAATTACATATACGCATGCCCAAATGTCAGACATTTATGTATTGGTTCCTGTTCTATGAACAAACCAATTACTTCAGTTAAGTATCAAAACAAAATATTACAATTGAAAAATAGTTTTATAGAAGTACACAAATATTTATACAAATGCCAATGAGCTACCCATCAAATTGGCATGCAACACGATTGGTTCATGAGCGTGCCATATGTACATTTAGTGCTAGCCAAATATGGTGCACCCCGGATTTCTGACACCAAAAATATCCACTTTTATTAGAGCACATTTCATTTAACATTCTATATTTGATTAGTTCCCACATGTTTGAAGAGATCCAATCAACAGTGTTTATATGTACATGTACATCCTGCCTTTTACCTAGTTCATTTATGGAATTGGAGGAATGGCATAGACTTTAAATTACAAGAATCACCCTGTTATTAAAACATACCTCAACCAATAACCCATTGTAAAGATGGTTAAAGCAATAATAGCACATTTTTTTTTAAGAGTGCCCCCAATTTTTCAAAAAATTTGGAGATTTTTACACGGTTGCATTGGTAAATTGGCTAGTAAACTACCTGTAAACGGCTAAGCTTGAAATGTCTATGTGTCGCAAACAAAGGAATTTTGTAATTAGAATAATTAATATTGGAGATCTCTGATTATAATTCAACAACTGCTGGAAACAGTCTTCCAATATGAAAAAGCCGGGAAATAGCGCCATGTACATGTCTACGCTCATCCATTAGTTGTTTTATTGGTTCAGGCAAGTCAAGTTAGAGGTTATTTTCTTGAGGTGGCACTATTTCATCATGGACGGACATAAACTTAGCATTTCCAGCTCTGCCGGTAAGTACAATTTGGGATCCCAATTCTAATTACAAAATCGCTTATTTTATGATAAATACACATTTTTTACCATTCTCGTTCGCAGGTGTAGTTTTCTAGACAATTACCAATAACTGTGCAAAAATATCAAAGTTGGAAAATTGGGGCTGCTCTTCAAAAAATGTGCTGTTATTGCTTTAATACACATACTACACTCAATCAACATTTCTAGTTGACAATGCGGCTTTTTACACCAAACTTGAGATCCAGATTAAGGTGTATGTGCATTATAATAGACACATGCATGGACAATGTGGCTCACATCAAGCATTTCCATGTGCATCTTGTGCCTTTGGGAATTTCATGCTGTTCTGCATACTTCAGCAACATGCATGTAGTTTTTTTTTCCAAGAAATGTTCAGCCTAAAAATGGGTGGAACTATACTCAGACAATTTGACACCAATGGTGTTTTGTGGGTTGATAAACCTACATGTATAAAGTAATTAATGCTCACATGAGAAAGTTTAATTTTTACTAAGGCCTATTTCTATTCAAGGTTTCTCAAAATAAAAATTTGTGTGCCGATTCAACAAAAAAAGGCAAACCAACATGACACGTGAATATTAGCAACTTCTTCCTATAGTGCCAAATGTAATTACAATTCCGTGTCGAATGCAAATGGTGACAGGCGTCCATTTTTTGAACTTGATAACTCAATGCATTGCCAAATCCTAATTCTGTACTGCTTTGTCGTAATTGCCAGTTACTAAAAGCTTGCTGAAAATTGTGAAAATCTGAAAACTTTGTGAGAACAATATTCATGGGCTGCATGCTGAACTACACTTTAAATTGGCTCCATCATCCTATTCATTTGTAATTCATACATGCAAGTACACTTTTGACAATTTCAAGCCTCTGATTAGAAATTTTGGAAAGTTTAATTTTAAATATGTCTACTAAAAGTCCCATTCCATTGATTCCCTTCTTTCTAAGGAATGTGAAGAAATGTTCCTGTTGTGACTAAGATTTTAAATACATCAATGGTTCTGGCTTTTCCCCATCAACTCATAAAATCTGCCATTGTCACTCCACCTCTAATATTAAGAACTATCACTTGATACAAAAATCTCGTTAAAAATAAAATTCATTTCAAATTTCTTGGTAAAATGATGACGCAGCTCTTTCTCATCAACAATTCAAATAGCACCTCTTGAAAAAATCACTCATAATTACCTTCAATCTGCACATTGTAAGAATTATCAAACATAAGTTGGCTCTTGTCTATAATTGTCTTCCCCTGGCTACTGATGTTCACTTAGAAATCTGTTAATATTTTCCTGGACTTACATGCAAGTGCATTTCATGCAATCCCCAAATTTTATTTGAGAGGCTACACAATGGATATGGAGTTACTGGTAGTGCACTTAACTGGACAACTCAAAATCTCTCAAACTGTGATTGTTGTAAGAATATCAACTCTAACACTGATGTTGTTGACTATTGGAGTACCACGGGGGTCTGTAATTGGACCACCACCAGTGCCACCCATATTTAAGGGCATGGAAGCCGATGACACACAAGTAGCCATCTCTGGACTCATCTGAAAAAAGGATAACTGTCTGGAACAAATTGAAGCATGCAATGGATTTAAAGTCCCGATGCGTGTAAAAATAAATTAATACTAAACGATGACAAGACTGGAGCACTCCACGTATGTTCTCACTTCTCTGATGCTTCACACTCACCATATCTTCTCACATATCCTTTGTCGCGATATTCCAAAGGCCATGAGGAAAATAGTCAAATTCACAAATATCTGGATCACAGCACACAGAAAAAGTGTTATGAATGTCTCTCTCTTCTATATAGCATCCATGTGGGTCGCCGATTTGATTGTGGCCATGAACACACAGGCTTTCTTCAAGACTTAAGCTTGCATGTGCCATCTTCAATATCTGGAGAAAGATACAAACTAATTCTTTGTTCTCTTGTTTACCCAGAGAACTATGTAGATTCTCTTCAAACAGAAAACCTGTTTCACGCATTGGTCCCTTCCAGAATTGACAGTTGCAACCGCATCTTGATCAGCCTTCCTTCAATCACTTGCAAAGTTCCAACGGATCCAAAATACAGCTACTAGATTAGTAACGCTTACATGCTCATATCAACCCAATTCTGCACAGCTTACAATCACTTCCAGTTTCTGAAAGGATAAAGTATAAAATTCTTATTCGCACTTATAAGCCATCCACGGTATTGCTCCAAAGTATATTTCCACTTGATCACTGTTAAAAAGCCTACTCGTTCCCTCCGGTCTAATAATGTTACTTTCCTCACACGGCAACAAATATTAGAATAACAATCTTGATGGACGTTCTTTGTACTTGGCTGCTCTGCAGTTGTGGAACGATTTTCCAACTCTCATCAGAATGTACAATCAATAACCGACTTCAAAATGGTTCTAGAGACTCATCAGTTCTCCTGTTCAAGATGGACTCTTAGTGTGGCTTCATAACTTGGTATGTTTAGTTTTGTATTTGCATCTTTGCTTTTCACTTGTGTTTTGTGTTTTATTTTTATTTTTTTTATTTTTTTTTTTTTTACTTTGCTGTTCATGCTTTAAGGGGTTGCACTCGAGTGGTGGTTTTAAGTGCATCTTTGATTGCTAAAAGTGAGTGCAACAAGGTTGTAAGTGCAATAGCTGCCACTTGTCAGAAATTCCACCAAACATACTATGATCATGCCAAGTCTTTGATCAGTGGCTCTAGAAATGGTTCTTCAGGCGACTCATCTTCACTGAAGAACCATTTTAAGAGCCACTGCCTCAAGATAGATTGCGAGCTATCCTAATACATGCCAGCACACAGATGCATCACCTGGCAGCTATTTCCAGAAACTTTATTATTTTCATGAGAGATACATGAAAACTGATTAGGGGCAATGTGTGAAGTACCAGACTTGAGTAGGAAATGTTTTTTCTTGATAATTTTGTCAAAATAGGCTATCAAACACACCTGAACTACATGTAAACTCTCCCTACCCAATTGCAACCCTTTGTGACCACCTGGTAAAAGTATGTCAACTATAGACAATTGGTACAGTGTTGAGTCAAAAAAGATTGTTCCCCGATGCAACCAAAAAAGATTTTAAAATATTTGTAATCTTTTTAGAAATTATGATATACTTTATATTAACAAATAATTACTTCTAAATCACCATTCAAAAATCCGAGATCATGCATTTTCTTTTCAAGTTATGGCTCATTTAGAGGGCTCCCGAACTGCCGCGTGTACCAATTTAGTACATAAACTTAGAAGATGTTGGAGTAGTGTTAAACAGGTAACAGGGACATTCAACCAAACCAGATGCAGACAAACGATAGCAAAGAACTTTCTTGTTTGTTGCATTTATTCAACATAGTGAAGGCCACAAAAATTATTCATATTTAGCGCCGACAGACAAATTGTTAAAACAGTCTGACCTTGACCTTAACCAACTAAAGTGATCAATTACCAATTGAAACTGGGGTTTTGGGTTGTGTATTTTCAATATCTTTTGGTTTTGCCTTAGTTCATGTGAGTTCATTCCAAACCTTGAAGAATTATAAACAGTCAAAATATAATTGCACGTGTTGTTGCATAATCCCATCTTAATAATGGCAATGGTTATATCATTGGGGGCATTTCTTACCATTTCATCCACCAGAGTGTGTAACGCACCACCTTAGGTATCCCACTTGAAATTTGCGCTTCAATTACCAAATCAATAGAATCTTGTACCAAAGGCAAATCTGAGGGCCTTTATTTAAATGAGTGCAGATATTGATTGCCCTGAATCAAATGAAAAATTCAAAATTTTATGTGAAAGCTATTAAAAGTACTTTTCAAGGATTACCAATTTTAAGCGCTACCTGCCCAGTTTCACAAGAAAAAAATCATGATATTTGGGGAACAATCATTTGACTCACACTGTATATGTTATTACAATGTATTATTTAAAGTGGATGCCCAATTGCCAAACCTTGTCCCCCCCCCCCCCCACACTTTAATCCATTCCAAACTTGAGATTTTGGGTGTCAGAGGAAAAGTTTAATATTTTCCTCATTACCCTAGAGAAAATTTAGGCCCAGAAATGTTTCCTTTCTTGTTATGAACACCAAACGTCTATATATGTGGTATACCAACCATTTATTAACACACACACACACACTGTCCTATGGGCCAATTTAATGAACATTTTTGTTTTGAAACTATCCAACACCTGGACAATTTCAATTCAAAGTTTGCAATTAGATGTTGGTGATATGCTTCCATTTGAGGGAGATATAGGAAAAATCAGACCATGATTGGGTTCACCCACCTTTAACATGATTATGGTTTGATTGGTCATTGTTGTATCGAACCCCACATGCAAAATTTTAGCAAGAGCCACAATTTTCACAAATCGCCATAGAACGCATGTACCAATAGGCAATTCTGCGAGATCAGCAGAACAAAATTGTGTGTTAACTTGTGACCAAAGGAATGATGTGTGACTTAAGTTAAGCTGAAAAAAAAAACTAATTTTCTGAGTTAAAATTGTTCTGAAGATGACATCACTGACTCCCAAGGGTCAGTGGAATTTTTCAGAACGTCTGTGTTTTTTAAAGAAATTGTGAACTTTCTTCCCAGAACATTTATTATATTGAAGTCAACATAACAAGGTACCATTTAGAAAACACCAGTGTAAAACCGGTAGACATTTCATATAGAAGTCCCATTGATGGAAATGAGGTATTACAATTGTTCCGTCATGCGCTGTATGACGTTGTGCAGTGCGCTTGACGGAAGATGGCCAAATACCTCAATTTACATAATGGGACTTCTATATGAAACGTCTACCTGTCAAACCTATTCATGTGATCCTTTAAGAAAACAATTTTGAATTTACATTTCTCGTAAGATGCATTTCAGGAATATCAGTAGCTAGACATCAAATTAAGCAAAAACTTAAAACAATTTGTGGCTCTTTTGTAAAAGTATTGAGACATTTACCACATGTATTGGTATAAAACAGCCTTGTATTACATAACTTTATTCTAGTAACTGAAACATCACTATTATGTAGTATAATAAATCATTTCAGGTACCAAGTAGGAACGAACGACTGATTGCCTCTTACAACTGTGTTTGTGGATATGCCCCAAAAAGTCCCAATATTGCAAATTCTCCTTAAACTGCCATGCACACCAGACATACCACCTTTCAAATCAGATTTTCAAAGTAAAATGTTTAAAACAACTGGTGCAATCTTCTGGATCTCTTAGGCGGTGACTAGCTCATTCATCTGAGGCAGAATCCGATGCAGAGTCTTAGGAATTCGGATGAACTGTCCTCCTCTGAAGATGCCTGCTTAATGCCAACAAATGATCTGCACCAGCAACTTTGAGTTCTGCGACTGGAACTGGGAGGCTCATCACATTCCTGGTTTTCTTCTCTTTTCACCTGCCCTTCCGGGACTCTTTGCCTCTGCCGATTTTGACCTCCTGCGTTTTGTAACAGCATCAACCTTTTTCTTTTGGAGTATTAGTTTTTCACAGGTGTTCTTTCATTTTCTTCTTTACTGGCGTCTTCTTTACTGGAGTCTTCTTCTTAGATGGTTCTTGCTTCACTTTTAGTATGTTGCCGATTGTGTGGCTGTGCAAGTAGTCAGTTTTTTCACATTGAATTCAAGGTCTTCGGGGAAGATGTGGGGATCCTGTTACCTCTAGATAGGCTTTCAATTCTGGTCTTGAGCGAAGGTATACCAGTCAGGACTGGAAGATGAGGAAAACAAAATTTATAACATTATTCGATAGAAAGGTCAATGGATTCAATTATCAAATTAGCTGTCAATCAGATGTGGTGGCGGGGGGCAGGGCACATGGATTTACCCCATTTTGTTTATCCCCCAGTCCCAACCAACTCCGACAACGGCCCTATTGCAAACCTACAAAAGGGGGAAGGGGGGCTACAGGCCGCCATGTGCGTAATAAAAAGGCATTTGTTTAGATCTGCACGGCAAGGATGATTCAATGTTGTCAATTGTGTATTATCGTTCATAGTACTCATGTGTATCCTATCATCAATCAAATTTGCAATGTAGTGTGATCAAGGTAAGCTGAGTGGATTGCTTACATGAAAAGGTGCACTGCACCTGAGAACTGATGCGAACGAACGGCCCGGGAAATTCACCAGCCCGGGTCACGTAGCCATGCAGGGCAGCAGCCATATTGAAAGCCTGGCCAAAGTGGTGGGCCCGAAGGGGGGGGGATGAAAATAGAACCCTGGCTATGGGTCCAACGTTTTGATAAAAAAATGACTATAGATCTTGGGTCCTGCCCCTCAGACTCATAAGGCCATGTGTCCTACACAAAACCAAAATTTGGGGCCCAAGACTCCAAGTTCCCCTTACCCACAGGTTATTTTCCTTAAAAGTTTGGTTGAGATCAGTTTCCCCCCCTAGTTTGAGGGGCTTAAAGCAATAATAGCACATTTTTTGAAGAGTGGCCCCCAATTTTCAAAATTTGATATTTTTGTCAGTTAATGTTGGTAATGATAGAAACTATACCTGTGCTTGAACAATGCTTAACAAAATCGTATTTTCATAAAACATACGCGATTTTGTAATTAAACTAAAATTTGGGATCCCAGATTGACTTAACGGCAGAGCTGGAAATGTAATCATTTTTGTCCGTCCATGATGAATAGTGCCACCTCAATAAATAATCTCTAACACTTTTGCTTTCCTGAACCAATAAACAACTAATGGACTGAGCGTAGACACGTACAATTGGCTATTTCCCGCTATTTCATATTAGAAAGCAGTTTCCAATAGCGTCGATTAATATCGGAGATATACGATATTAATTAATTCTAATTATAAAATTTCTTTGTTGCAACCCATAGACGTTTTCGTGCTTAACCATCACAGGTATAGTTTTTACGAGCCAGTTACCAATGCAACCGGCATAAAATCTCAAAATATTTTGGAAAATTTGGGGTGCTCTTCAAAAATGTTGCTTTATGCTTTAAGCTCAGAACTATAGCTTCTGGGCAGGACAGTTTTAAATGTCAATTTCCCCCTTGTTTTTGTTAATTTCAACTTCCATACCCCTAAACCACATTTACAACCTTAGATAGACACGTCCATAATTTCCCAGCTGAACCCCGCCGTCGCCTCGGTGTAATTTTCCAAACCATCATCTGGCACACTTTCAAGTTGACATGAGATGGTGGCTGATTTCCTTTGTATTGGAGTTTCCTTTGTCGCGTTCTTTCCTTTCTTCCTTTCTTTCTTCGGTCTTCCCTTCTTTGCGGGTGTGCCCTTTTTAGGAGTAGATTTCTTTGGGGTTTTTATTCTTCCGCTCCGATTGTTTGGGCGTTGTCCTCTTTTGTGAATATACCTTTCATCTATTTCTAATGGGGCATCTGAGTCTGGTCTATTATCTGAACACCAGAATCTGAACGTTTCACAGAATCTTCTTTTCCCGAATCACTTCCTTTGTCCGATCGGCATCATCACCTTTATCGGATCCAGATTTACTGCTGGCTTCCTTGTCCTCACTTTATAATCCGATTCTGATCGTTCCTCCCGATGAACTTCACTCTTTGCTTTTATTTGAAATTCATCTGTCCTCTGCCAGAGTCCTCCGATTTTTTATTCTTTCTGTTGTTTTCTTAGGATCAGATTGGTCGGTTTGCATCATCTATTTGCAGTCGTGTATCAGAGCTTGATTCTGATCCGGAGTCTGCAGGAGATTCTGTTGCAGGTGCCTCTTCTTTTGTCTGGATAGGGTCGGGTTTGGTCGTTTCAATCTTTGCTTGGTGTGTAGAGGTGTATTTTACCAGCCAGGCCGGCGATCGTCGCTTTCACTTGAATGACTGCCAGAAGAACTTGATCTGCATAAAGAGAAATTATGAAGTTCAGGACATGTTGTGTTTGCATAGAAATAAATACCGTGTAAATTGGATTATTTTATTAAGCATGTTTCACAATGTTTATCAACTCAAATCACTTTATATGACTTAACTAGTAATTAAGCAAAAAAAATGTTTGTTTTGCCCTTTTCCACACGCTGGGCCTGTCAGCATTCGGTCACATTTTTATTATCCAACCATAGCATACACCACAATGCCATGCAACAG
>JAMKCH010021846.1:0-23593 GCA_023653785.1 Ophioderma brevispina | reverse complement strand
GGAAATTCCCCCAGGGAAGTCCAGTTTATATTGCATATTTGCTCCGCAGGAAAATCCCCATTGGCAGTCAGCATTGGAAATTCCAGTCAATGACACTATAACATTGGAATCCAATAAATAACTTGCTAAAAAAAGCACTATGTCGGCAGTAATTGGGGATATTAAATTGTTTACATGAACTGGCTTGTTGGGCTTTTACATGAGTTGTGCAGTATTTTGAGGAATTTTTGTTCTCAAGATTAATCCACTTTTAAAAAAGGTCATCCTAGGGATGCTACTGAAGTGTCTGGGGCATTTATTAGTCACTATGGTACTTACATCCTGTAAAGTATGTTTCACTAAGTACTTACAAAAACTTGAATTCGATTAAAGAAACTTTAATTTAGATCAACAACATCAAGGTTTCATCATGATTATTTTAAACATAAATGTGTCATTGCTAACCATGTAGAGGGTATCTTAATGCTTAAAAAGTGGGTTTAAATCTTTATGTTTTAATAAAAGTAGTTGATTTAAAAGTATTACATTGTCTTTTAAACAAATTATTTTTTCAATTATTTGTTTTAGCAAAAAAAGTGATTTAATCAGTGATTTTTTTGCAAAAATCATTTGATTTAATCGCGACTTAAAATCCCTGATTTAAAAAGCACGTGATTTAAAACAAAAATCGGCCCAGACCCTGTAGAGTGATGGACTCTTCAGATTTACATAGGCCTCCTTTATCAAGTAAACTCTAACTATTATTCTCATTGAAAATTGCAGCCATTTTAGGCAATCCAAGCTTTTTTGGATTGGTCCCACTTAGTATGTGGCCGCACTGTCACTAATTTTAACATGCCTGGCATTAGGGATGGGTTAAATTAGAGGTTGTGATTTTGAAGATAACTTGTTTTTGGTAACTGCAATCTTGCTGAACATACATGGGAAACAATTTTAAAATATTAAAAACTGTATGAAGTACTTTTACAGAAATTGACACTATGTCATTATACACGTCTATCACGCGATAGCCTGCTGACAGCAAATACCATCAAAGCTATATGAAGTGCAGTAAGCCCTTGTTGATTAATGTTCCCTTTTGCCATTTACCAGCCTCAGAGTCACGACAATCTCTGATTAGTGTGGCCGTTAAATGAACCCTGGGTCACCTGATGAATTCAGCAGTCTTTTACGGAATAAAGTGCTTTCCACATGCGCTTTTTCGTGTAAGAGTGCTGAAATTGTCCTGGTCCCAAGTCCCGCAAGCTTGTGACACGGGGTTACTGCTTAATTCATTGGGAGCACTAACCAGTGACCCAGAGTCACTAATTCTTACTATAATGATGTTATAATTCATTTATTCTAGGGTAATTTTTTAATTCTCAGTAGTCTGCCCGGGAGGTATGCTGTAATTCACAGTCCAATTCCCCGTCAAATCTCCAGTTAAACTCCAAATTTGGCAAATTCAAGGCAGAAGTCCAAAAACGTTGAATTCCATTGATGCAAATTTTGGGGCCGAACTGTAGTTTTGCAGACATCCAAATTTGGTCCTAAATGTCAATTCTCTAACTATATTGAAAACTGGGCACAGATTTCTTACCTACCCCCCCCCTTCCCCCACCCCCCCCCCCCCACAAAAAATACAGTAATCCCTAAAAATCCCCCTCCCCCAGCCTCTGGTGCCGTATCCTCGCAGGAGATGTTTTATTATGCACAAAATGTAATCAAACTGCAGAAGTGTTTTAACACTCTAAAAAGACCAACACGGACAGCCAGGAACTGTACATGTATGTGCGTAATTTGCATATTTCTTGTCTGGTCAAGGTCAGTGTTGTAGCCTGGCGTGGGGTTCAAATTACAACTTCTGCTTCCCGCAGTCTCACTGTTACCGACAAGATTGTAACGATAATACCAATACCTACGTGCCGTCGCGGTATGGCGATAAAACCGTCACTGATGACGAGGCGGAACTTACTTTGACAGGTAACAAAACTAGATCTATATTCAAACAAGGGAAGGGACAACAACTCTTGGTTCAGTGTGATGTTGGTGTGCTTGTGGCTAATCGATTCCTTGGCTAGTTCTGGAGTCCGTCTTTTCAGAGCCTTTTAACATTAAAGGGGTACTACTCTGTATCCTTGGCCTGTACCCTACCATCACCCATCATTTTATGTTTTGGTATCTGTCATGGTGTCAGGTGTATATAATGAGCAAAATAAAAAAAATAAAAAAAATAAATAATTGTTGAAAATTTGAATTAAATAAAAATGTTCCTACTTTTTGATATTATTCAGTTGCATATTATAAATGTGCATACCATATTTGGAGTGGCTATTGGAGTTCAAAGCTTGGTGTGGCTGAGAAAACGCCTTGTTTGGCCTGACCCCTGCTTCCTGTGAATCTTTTATTAGGGTAGGCTTTACTAAAGGCACACGTGCTAGTGCTAGCCATGTAGTTGGTAATTATGCATGCAGTGGCAAAAGCTAGTCTCTGATTGGTCACTATAAGCTTGTATTTTGTGTAAAAATTTAAAGGAGTCTTTGTCTGAAGTCGAGGAGAGTGGATGTACAGAGAAATTACATTCATGAATATATGTTAAAATAAAGGGAAAGACTTGTAACAAGAGTGGTTCGCTGTTTTAATGTACAAGGATTGCTCTAATGCGACGGACACGGCTCCGCACATGTAATTTTGTGTACGGTTTTCTCTTCTTCAATATACCTAAGTGCGGTACATTGTGGTTCTCCGGCCGTTAGGTAAAACGGGAAAAAAACAAACAGCACAACTGTGGCATTGAAAAGAGACAGAAGTAAGGTAAAAAATTGTCATCGAAAGCTACATAACTTTGTGGTAATTCCCATGTCCATTGGATCGCACAAATTGCAAAGTGTTTATCATCAAGCAGCAGATTTGGAACTGTTCGTGTTTTCAAAATTGCGGCGTCGTGTTGACAGACTTTTAAATGCAAGTTTTGCGGGTATGTTGGTGTTATATCCTGGAAGCAGTGGGTCATCGACGGACCACAAGTTAAGTTTCTTTGTGGAGGTGTGTTTTCATTGGGGAGCTGGCCTTTGAGGCGATGATCGACTTTTCTCTCACATAATATTGGGTGTAACCAGTTTGTGTACTAACGCATCTTTGTGTGTTTGGCGGCGGGGAAAGTGGCGTCCATTCGGCGGGAAGCAGCTGCAAAAAATAGTGTTCATGATTGACTGAGAACGGTTAGGCAAAGATAAGTGTATATTGTTAGGCGTCTATCATAATTCACACAGATGCTAAAAGTTTAATTTCAAGTTTGTAAGGTTAGTTTATTGAAATTTTATCTTGTATTAAATTTAGATAGAGGCTTTTTCAACTTTGCAACATTGTTTAGATAATCTATTCTATGAAAATAACTGTTGTTGTATTACTAATTTTATTAGGTCAGAGATTTCTTTCATCATATTTGTGTCACAAAAATGCCTATTACAAGAAGTAAGGAAACTGACTGAGATTAGGTACGCGATGAACAAACTCTCCGGCTGTTATTCCTGAGGTTTTGCATAAAGAGCATTGGTTACAATATTTGGAAAATGCAAATGAAATGAAAATCAATAGAACTGAACATTTAAGAATTGAAGGTAGAAGAAAAAGAACGTCAGCTGAGTTCTTACAGCTTGAACTCAGCTGAAAAGACAAAGAGCAAAGATGAAGTCACTCCACAAAATTTCCCAAAGTAAACCAGAATCGATGCGTGTTCCACATTTTCGAGATATGAGGACCTAGATATATATCTGGGCCTTTGAATTGCTTGCTGAGACCAATGGGTTGGCACAGATCACAATTGGCTAGCATTTGATTCCTAAGTTTGTTTGTCAGGTAAGGCAAAGGAAGTTTTTTGCCAATCTCACCATAAATGAGTCGCAATACTAAAACTTCCTTAGTCAGAAGCCATAGTGGCCACGTATAAATAAATGCAGAATCGTACCGCTTGAAATTTTTGGTAGCAGTGGTCACAAAGCACACTGACACGATATCTGAATGGGTGAATGATTTGACATACTACTTTGAGGGTTGGGCCAAATTTGCGGACATTCCGCATGGTGATTTCATGCTCTAAAGAATTGAAATTAAGTGGCACAGGCCATTACTAAACTACCCTGGATTTAGCCATTGATCTCCAGGATAATCAAGGAGTCAAAACGCCAAAGACTTGGCTCGTGAACGGACAACATTATATCATGAACCGTGGCGGTAGGGCATATATGCAAAAAGTCATAACGCGAGCGTGAGAAATGGTGAAAAATCGCATAGGGCTGGGCCCAACCCAAATGCGCCAAAGATTCAAGCCATTGTGAAATGCTATGTTGTGGTCATTTAGGCGGGACCCATATCCAGTTTGACCCAATTTGGTTAGCGTACCAGTGCAGATGGCGCCAAATTTGCAACCTGTTCATCAGCGTAGTGCAACTACAAATGACACAGTTCAACACCGTACCAGGCACCAAAGTTAGATACGAGGCTAAATTATACTGTTTCCAGTTGGCAACACAGGCATATAAAGAGCGAGTGTCCCCAAAATCAGCCTTGGCTGCGATCGAGCACTCTGGTCCAAAAGCCAAGCCTTGTTTATTAAATGCGAGAATATGCAGAACCCTGATGGCGCGGGCGCGCATGAACAAGTGTAACATCGTAGACGGAAACCTTGAAGGCAAAAATGTAAAAATAATGCGTGATTCTGCATGTGAGCATTCTGTGGTGGCATTCAAAATTTAGAGTCCCTGCTCGTGTTATCTAAGAGGGGGCGTACTGTAGAACTTAAAGGTAGTGGTGGTACTGTATACTCCCACTTGCCAAACTAGACTTAAACTCTCCCGTATTATCTGGTAGCCGTGTCAATTGCTGTTGTGGAGACCTTGACTATGATGTATTGTTAGGTGGTCATATGAGATTAACCTTCCGAAGAGTTCAGTAAACAGGTATATGTGATGACTTTAGCTCAGGCGCAGAAAGCACTTGAAGAATTCACCCATGTTTTTGCATTTGTATAAATCATTGATCAAATTGTCCCGATTCTCCGCCCCAGCTGAAAGTTGTAGTGCTAGTGTAAATAAAACACCCGAGAGTTGAGGTTTACACTTCCGGTACTTGACACCCCACAGGTCAGTGACGACCGGCCATTTTAAGTTTCCTCGTCAAAATCCTGGTTGGAAAACACGATCTGATTCCACATTAGCTGGTGTGAAAAGAGCGGATGTTGAGTAGTGATGGTATTGACAACAAAGAGTTTGCTTTCTATGAAGGATGGAGTGCGGACTACGCTCTGGTCTAAGAAATGAAATGAGATTTTCCTCTGAGCTTCAACCGTTTCACAAAAAATCGTTGTTCCCAAAGCATTCGATCGCAATACATGACGGTAGCTCATAGAACAATGCATGCCATTTAGGTGTAGAAACTAAGGCTCGGCATTTTACAAACATTTTATTGGGCCAAATATTTTCTCCAAATATTGGGTAGTATTTGTAGATCATCAGAATATGTCAAATGATGGATAACGGTAACAACCGCGGAAATATCCATTATTGCCCATGCCTTTGATTGACGTGCCCTTCAAGAGAATAGGATCGTATTGTTGGACCTCGTCCAGTGTCCCGGGAAACGGAACTCTTACCTGTTGACTGTATGTACTATGCAACTATGTATCCCGAGGCTATTCCACTTTCTAATATAGTACTGATACTGTTATCAATGCTCTTATCCAAGTATTTGCGAGAATCGGCCTACCAAAAGAAATTGTACCTGATCAGGGCACAATTGCATGTCTAAAGTCATGCGCGGTATTTGTGAGAAGTTAGGCATTAAAGCAATTGCTACTTCTGGCGCCGCCCAGCCAACGAATGCACTGACGGAAACGTTTCCATGGCACGTTGAAAACTATGCTCATGTCATTAACTGATGAACAATGAAGTGGCTGGGATGAATATATCCCCTTCTTTTTGTTTTTCGTACAGTAGGTGCCTGTCCAGAACCACGGGTTACTACACCTCTTTGAAATTGTACGGCCGACAATTGCGAGGTCCGCTTAGCGTCTCAAATAAGCTTGGATAGATACGATAAGGGCCAAAGGATGTCCTTTCACATTTGTTTCAAAGGCTGACCGCAATTCAAATCTTTTTGGCAAATGCAACAAAAACACTGAGAAAAGTCAGGCCAAATGAACAGCATTATGAGCGACTGCGCAGGTGCAAGAATTTCTGCCCGGTGATCAAGTACTTGTATTTCTTCCTGAGAGTGCCGCTAAATTAGACAGTAAATGGCGTGCCCCTATGCAATTAATCGCGTCTGGATAGGTTAACTTTTGAGATTGAAATGCCAGATAGGTGCAAGAAGCTGCGCGTAGTGCATGTCAATCACTAACTTGGTACAATAGAAATGGAAGTGACAGACTGACCCAATGTGGTGTACATTACAGGATTAGTTCAATGAAATAGGTCAATCTAATGATATGTGTGAAGATGTACTGACACGTCAATGCAAATATCTCTTGTAATGATGTAGGCCCTAATTGTGTGAAACCCAAACATGGTGTCTAGTAGATATTGCATCAGAATTAACTAATCTCAAAGAAGTGAAATTGTCAGGTGTGGTTACTGCGTATGATGGGTTATTTCTCATGTACCGGCTGTACACAATTTGTTGAACTCATATTGATCTATCGATCACAACCTGTACGCCAGTGTGCGTACAGAATGCCCCAGTCCATGTGTGAGCCAGTCAAAGAGAACTTGATCGTATGTTAGAACTAGGCATTATTGAAGTACCACAGTGGAATATGCATCGCCTATGTGGTGGTGCCCCAACACCTGATGGATCGGATCGAGTTTGTTCATATATATGAGAGATTGAATGCACAAGAATCAAATTTTATCCGGCATACAAAATGCCTAGATAGATGAAATGCTTGACAAAGTGGGTGCTGCTAAATATATTGCCACTCTTGATTTGACCAAGGTTCTAACCACATTCCACTTAACGAACTATCTCGGTGATGTGCTGTTGTTTTGGTCACTGCTTTTGGTCAATTTAGGTCCACTGTAACTACCATTTGGGTTTTCAAACAGATAGCACATTTCAACGACGTATGGTTATGTGCTGCGCGATTGTTATGATTTTGCATGTGCATCTAGGTGATGATATTTGTATCTATAGTCCAATCTTGAAGATCATGTGCTCACTTGCAATGTGTATTTTAGTACTTCGGACAGGACTACTGTAAAGCCGGCAAAGTGTCAAAGTGTGCCAAACATCAATTGAAATACTTTGGTCATGTGATTGGAAATGGCACTCTTACGCCGATGCCTGACAAAATTTGAGCCGGTAGTAAAATGTTAGGCATTTCTAGGCCTTACGGGCTATTATAGGAGAAAAAAAACCATTTTCATTAGGAACTATGCAGCCATTGCAAAACCGCTCACTGATCTGACCAAGAAAAAAGTTCCAACACAATGTGGTATGGGAATCCTGAATGTGAGGATGCATTTTAGATGATCAAAGCGTGGTTTGACCACACAAAAAAAAAAAGGGCGCCTATTCTGGCAACACCTGATTTTGATAAGGCCATTTATTTGTCAGACAGAACGCCTCAATTTTGGCATGGCGCGTGCCTGAGTCAAATGGACAGTGAAGGAACAGAACATCCTTTTGTATTCTTAAGCAAGAAATTATCGGCAGCCGAAAGAACGATACATTGTCCCTGAAAAGGAATGTTGTCAATGTTGGGCAGTTCCATAAATTAGAATAAACTACTTGATGATGGGCTATCATTTCAGAATCATGACAGGATCATCATGCACTGAAGTGGCTAGCTAATACCAAGTGTACAAATAAACGTTTGATGAGAGGTCTTTATTACTTTCAAAGTTCACATTATTTGATGTAGAGTACCGTAAAGGGCTAGCAATTGGTAATGCAGATGGGCTCAAGTAGAGCAATAATAGTTTAGTGTCAAAATAAATGTGCTTGTATTTACATTAGGCAGTGAATGTGTTTACAGAATATTTATTTTTTTTTATATCCACAAACTTATAATGATATACTGTACGTAAGTCGAAGTTGTTAGGGAAGCTTAAGATTTCATGCATCTGTGTACTTATGTCATTAACGGGTGGACAATTAATTTTATATTTCTCACGTCATTTAGACTTGTAAATGTATATGGACTGTTTAATTGTTATTTTGCCTGTCCTGTCCACAAACCCTAAGCCCTAAAAGATGAATTCCTGGGAAAGACGTATTTATTTTGAAACGTTTCTGGTTGAAACATTTCTAACCTGTAATTGGACAGTTCATTTTCAAATTTCGTCAATTTCGACCTGATCTTCATTATTGACATTTACCAGCGGAAGTTTACAAGTGCACTCTGGTCGGACTACATGCAATATGTGAGGTGATCTTCATCTTCCGTATGGATGTATGGACTTGAATGACTCTGTGTTATTATACAATATGATGGACTTGTCATTTGGGCACTGAACATGACCAGATTTTCTGTTTATTTATTTTCATAGGTATATTGATATGTTTAATGCCTTCCACGGCTTTTTCAGTTATTTAGAAGACTGACACGGTCTTTCACATTCACGTGGGTAGGCATGTCTGTTGGCAGGTGTATCTAATGTGGAACTAGGGTATCGTTGGGCCTATAAATACTGTTGAAAATTTGATCTAAATATAAATGTTTACCTTTTTGATATTCAATGTTGCGCATATATAAATGTGCATACAATATGTGGGAGGCATTGAAGTTAAGCTTGGGTGTGGCTGAGAAACGGCCATTGTTGTGCACTGACCATTGCTTCCTGTGAAAGGCTTTAATAGGTAGGCTTTACTAAGAGCACATGTGCTAGCCATGTAGTTTGGTATTATGCATGCAGTGCAAAAGCTAGTTACTGATTGGTCACTAAAAAGCTTGTCTTTTGTGTACAGATTTAAAAGGAGTCTTTGTCTTGAAGTCGAGAGAGTGGATGTCACGAGAAATTACAGTCATGAAATATATGTGAAATAAAGGATGAAAGACTTGTACAGAAGTGTCGGCCTGTTCATTACAAGGTCTCTAATGCGACGGACAATGCTCCGCCATGTATTGTGGTGTATGGTTTCTTCAATATACCTAAGTGCGGTACATTGTGGTTCTCCTGCGTTAGGGGAGGACAGTCAGATGCAGGTGCTAAGTGAGGGTAGGAAATTAGGGAAGCAGGTAAGGTAGAAATTTAGTATAAGGAGTGACGGAGGGAGTGTATGGTAATACAGGGGAAGAGCCGGACCCGCCCACGTTTAGTGTGAGCCCGGGGGATGGAGGAAGGAGAAGGAGGGGGGAGAAGCGTGGTAACGGTTGGGTGATAGCGAGGAAAGAGAGGTCGTGAGAGGGGGAGGGGGAAAAGGATGAGTGGGGAGGGGTTGGTGGGGTAGGTGGGGCGGAGTTGTGGTGAGAGTTAAAAAAAGGTTAGGATGAAGGGGGGGGGGAGTCCCCCCTTTTTTCCCCCCCCTCACAGTATCATTAGAATTGAAAATCTTTTTTCCGATTACAATGTTACAAAGCTGTTACATATTACATTATGGCTTGTTGTAATGCCATGCATGCATTTCACTCGCATTAAACGAGTAGGGTTGTGTTTCAATGATTTTGGGAAATAAGGTAGGCCACATTGGCATATCCTTAGTTTCCTTTGGAAACAGAAATTTAGACATTGTATTTGGGCCTCTTTAAATGGAATCATAGACTCGTTTAGACCCTACTTCTCGACATCACAAAAGAGAAGAATAACCAATATATATCCGAATACTAGGGAATGGGTGGACCCCGTTAACTTTTAACGAGTGAAATTTCGACCTTTACCGTCAGCGCAGGCATTGTGATGGCATTGCTTGCAAAAATTAAAGTTTTGCTTTTATTTTTCTTAAGGCAAGTCTTTCAGAGACAAGTATATCATGAAAAAATTGAAACTTTCTGTTCTTTTGGTGAAATCAACAGTACATATAAACATACAACTTGGGAAAATCTTTAATCAAAATAAGGAAGAATTGACAGAATTTAAGACATTTTTAAAGGTTTTTTTTTTGTAATAGAAAAAAACTAATTTCTCCTCTCTCCTGAAATCTGGGAAATAGTTAAAGCCCAAAGGACTGTGTCCATATTTTTTACAAAAAATATTAAAATTTTGGAAAACAGGCAAAAGCTGCCTTTTCCTATTTTTAAAAATATTCATTGTCTTTAAAAAAACATTTTTACTGGTCTAAAAGAATCTTTTTTTTTTTTTTCCAAAATGGATGAAAATGAAAATCAAATAATAAAGAAATGGATGACATGTAGATACACAACAGGCATAGATATCATTACATGATAATTATGCACTGTTGGCCACGTTACTTTAAGCATCCAAATTCTTGCTGTGTCAGTTACATGTTACCTCTTCATGGGGAAGTTCACAGGTTCCAGCGGTTGGTAAAGTGTCAATCTCGGGGGTAATTGCCCACATGTGTGAGAAGCATACTGTTATCACGCACGGGTGACAAGTTGCTTAGGGATTTGCATTCAGTTGGTGTAACATGTCAGAGAGTCCAAGATCATTAAGCACATATAGCTGGTTAGTGATTAAATAAATCACTACTGGGCAGTAATATCGGAATGTGAGAGGGGGCTGCTGGAAGGGGTGATGAGAGAAAGAAAATATTATTAAAGGCAATGTGGAATTGAAACAACATGGTATTTTTAAAAATGTGTCTTATTTAATTTGACAAGATTCTAATTTATTTTCTCAAATAAAATATTCATTTTAAAGGGGACTTGTCCCGATTGTCTTTAGAAACCACTTTGACCTACCTGGAAGTAATATCAATTTTGACATCAAATGAAAGGACTAGTTTTCTCATTGTTAATCCTGAAATTTCAGCTTCAAAATCAATTTCTTTCCATAGATAAAGACAAAATGGCCATTTTAATGGGTAACCGTCAATTTAGCAAGTGGTGTGAATAGGGGTTGCAATTGGCATTATTGCTTCTACCATCAAATCCATAAGTTCGTTTCCCACCAAACTGGTGCGAGTGTGTAGAAAGCTACCATTTTCTCATATCAAGAGAAAGAACATGGACACCTAAATCATGCAGGAAACAGGCGTTTTCGATTTGTCTATTGGTGTGAATCGTTATCTCTGGCAAAATCATCCAATAGAAGGATTTTGCTGGGCGAAATTTCCCCGGTAGATAGTAAGAAATTCCGGAGGGTATTTCGATTGTTAAACAGTTAATCCTTTCACCGGATTGATCCATAAAATATGCTCAATAGAAAAAACTCTTAGAGAGAGACAACAAGAGAAGATTCAGTAGCTTCCAACAATGCATTGCTCCCAAGGAAGTTTTTTACACTACTGAGGTGAATGTCAGAGATGAAACAGGGCTAAATTGACAGTACTGATCACAAAATGCATTTAAGAATGTTTTATCTCTAACGATTCCAGACTACCTGCACAACAATCTCCATTGGAAGCAATGCATTTGGGAAGCTTACTGATCGGGAGGGGGGTACTCGACCCAAAATTGGCTACAGGTGTGCGTCCCGGGTAAAAAATAAAAAAAATAGACCCATGGATTAGGTGACCAAATGGTAAAACATATTGACCCATTTATATAGTTGGTTCCAAATTGCGACCACATTCTTAGTGGCTTGAAATTTCGCACCTTTCACAGTAATCTTGAGAAAAAATCAGCCCATTTTCATAGTAACTTTCGGAAAACGGAAACCTCAACATTTTCACTGTGATTTACCGAAACATAAGAAAAATGACCCATTTTAAAGTAAATTGGACAAAGTGAAAAAATGGTTCCCATTTATATATAAGCAATGACCTCAAAAAAGCCCTCAAATAGTAGTATGGTGGGAAAAAACGACCCAAATTGTTTAGTAAGGGGTGAAAAATGTGACCCATATCGCGGTCTCTGATATCTTCTCTTGAGACATAACGTGTAAATTGCTCTCCCCTCTAAATAACACTCCCTCCTTGTTACCAAATGTTTCCAAAAAATAAGCAAACATCATTGCCATACATGCAAGTATTAGTGGACAATTAACAATTGCAAATGCAAAATGGTAGAAGATTGTTGACCTGACACTGTCAAATTGCCACAAACCAGCCAAGGACATTGTAAAAGTGTAGAGATTCTTTGACCGTGTAAATTATGTGTAGAAATCACCATCGCTCAAGTATCAATGGCATGAGGGGGTGGCAGTTTTGACACCCTCTGGCTGAAAGTGGGACCAATATCAACCAAATATGTATTATCCCTTGTTTTGGGGAAATTGGAAAATTTAGCCTCTAAATTTGGCCAATTTGGCAACTTTCCATGTGCATTAGCCCGCATTCATCATGTTCAGACTTAACTTGTAGAAAATTCAATGAGATGACTTTTTGTGGAATTTTCCCCCTTGCCAGGATGACTGGTGAATTTTGCCCATGCTGGCCCCCTCTGGATCGGCTTGCCTTGGTACGCCAGGCCAAGTATAAAAAAGAGTATTAAATAGACCATTTTAGGTGGGGAGATATACTCTTTTTGGATAGCTTGGAGTTAGAGGGTCTGTTATGGGCCATGAACCCACCCATTTTAAATGAGGATGGCTGCCATCATCTGGTTGAAAATACTTTTTGTAGTCAGTGTGGGTAACATCAGAGGGTGTGATTGAGTCAATCCCACAACAATGCACGAGTTTGGGAATTTCACCTCAATTAAGGTCATGTGGATTCCACAAAAATCCTTATTCTTTAACACATAAAACCCTGACTTTTATGCTAATTTGAGCTTCCAACAAGCATTAGGATAAGGGATTTATTTTTTTTTTAGCTATGATCATGAAAGACCTGTGGTTTCTTAAACTTTTTGGAAACACTTTGTTCCGTAAGTACTGACAGGTGTTAGTACATAAATAGGCACATTGCAGGCATTGTGGGATTGGTTCAAAACACCCTCTGGGTGGACCTATTGCATATTAGAATCCATGCCTTGCAAATCAGGTACTTCCTTGACATTTTTTTGTAATTCACTCTAAAAAAAAAATAGTTCTTATTTCATGATTGGAGGGTAGAAGCATTTCTGTGCCCTAAACACTCCTTTTACATGCCCAAATGGCACCTCGCATCCAACCTCCCCCATGTTTAAAAAGCCTTAATTTGCCAAAAAAACCTGACATAAAAGGAGCAAGACTCTGAGTCTGATACATGAATCATGGAATACATGTAGGATAATTTTCTTCGCCTGCAAAGGCCATTTATACAAAATTCGACAATTCGACAGGACACAATGATCTTGACCACATTGTATGGAATATAATGTAGAAAAAAATGAATAAGATGAAATGATCCATGTTGCTGTGACGTCAATAAACCCGAGCTGTTATTAAGTATTTGAGGTGTGCCCTTTTTTGTGTTGGTATAATGCCATATTCCACTGTGAATAGAATGCTGTACTTACACTCTCTTGGTACCTACAATAAACAACTTTTTCCAATTCAGACTGCTAGCTGGTGCATAGTGAAACCCCTTTGAAGAAAATACATCTTGATTTGCATTGTCTGTGGACTGTAGGATCTACAACCAACAAGAGGAAATTGGTCGTTCTTTCTTCGCTAAGCTTCTTTTTTTTTCAGGTTTTGGAAAAGTAGTTAAAATGTGTGTTGGTGTCGTGGCGATGTGTTTTGTCTCGTTGGGCCATTAAAGGTGCTTTGCAGATTTGGTGGCTTGGAAAACTTTGAAAAGTTGGACTGATATCAGAGGAACTAGATCAATTTGAAGTCATTTCAATAAAATGTTTGCTTTACAAACCCGGAAAATGAGGAAAACATAAATTTCAAAATATTTGTACCAGGCATGCAAAACACTGGCTTTATGTATGAAATAAAAGGTGACTTCCAAATTGCCAATGGCCTTTTCAAATATTTGAGTCTTTTAGAATTTGAGGGTTTCAACATTCTGAAGTCTAGAACTGCAAGTAATAAAAGTCAAAGTAGAGTCCTTCACATCTCAGAGGCAATTCAAATGTATGTTGAACATCTTTCCAATTCAGTGTAAGTGGAGTTGGTTAGTGATTGAATTTAATTGAGTCTCATTTGAGTCACATCACAAATGTTCAAGTTATGCAACTCGATGTAGTTCATCATGCTCTTTTGGATGGGAATTAGCCAGCACATAGCTCATGGAATATAAATACCTGTTTCAAAAAAAATACTTGGAAACTTACAACCACTTGATGAAATGGTTTATACTCCTAAATACAAGGTAAGAAAGGTGGTCATTAAAAACAATGGATAGTACAAATCAGAAGATTCTGATCCATTTTATTTAGGTTATACTTGTCTTGTCGAAGTGTTGAAAGTGATGATGGAACGCGTAACTCAGAGTGTGTTCTTTCAGTTGCAGTGCGCTTGTGCTTTGCCTACGCGTGCGCTGAAAGCCAGTATAATGTATACGCCCACGTCGCTACTTCGTACTTAGAACTGGACAGAGTAATAGGTTTATTCCTAATGCGTGCAATTTCTTTTCAATGGTGATGAAACTTTGTGATATTTTTTGACATTTTAAATGATATTTTGTTTGAACATGCCCACCCATACTACACATACAAACCAATCACAGTCCATGCCTTGCTGATTGACAAACGACATACACAAGTAATCGCCTAATTCTGTTCCTGACTATACCCAATTTGCAATTTGCATTCATAACAATAGGAATACCAAACTTTGTCTTACCAAGGTGCTGATTGGCTCGATAAATCGTATCTTTTTCTCCAACTAATCAGCAGATGGTTCTCATTGTTATTACAGTCCAACCTCGTTTATCCGGACACGTCGGGACCGGCGCTCATCCGGATACGCGATTTGGTCGGATATGCGATTGATGCTCAAACAAAAAGAGTGAAGTTCATTAGGGATTAAGTATGTGACAATGTATTTATACATTGCTATGACAAACTGTAACAAATTTTGAGTGTTATGAATGATATGAAATGGAAATAATGAGAAATAAAACAGAAATTGTACCACTTTGTTTTTGCATGTTTATTTCAATTATTGCTATATCTAATTCGATATCTGGGCCAAGGATCGATCGTCTGTCAAAATTCCTGACCTGGTCTGAATGGCCGATCGTTGCCTATTTACTGGCGGCCACGGGTACGCCGAAACCGATGGACATTTACACGGCATCGTAACAGTTCCAGCCATGACAGAACAGATTTTAAATCACTAAACAAGGATCTAAAAAACAAGAAAATCCATTATACGAGCTCGTGTTACGAAAGCTGCAAAGATGTACAAAATTTGGAAGCTGAGAATGGCCGATCAAGTTTGTGCTAAATGACTTCCGGGTTTGGAAAGGTGTTTCTAGATATGAGTCGCACATAGAATTTTAATTTAAAATTTGATTGGTTTGAAAAAAGTCTGTACGTGTTATTTATTTAATTTTTCCATTATCCGTTTGTTTTTATTTTATTGATGCTCATATCGGTCGATTTATAGTATCCTTAGATGACCGGCATAATCAGTGTGTATGGAGTTTTATGTACGGTTAAATTGACGCGTAGAACTATGTGCCATCGGGCCCGTGTTTCGGGCCGAAAAGTTTTTGATTACGCATTTTTATCACGGCCATTGTAGTGAGATCTTCCCCAGAAAACGAACCCGATAAAAGTATGTGGGAAGCCCTTATTTCCATGGTAAGTCATTTATATAGGCTAGTATGCAAGTTCAATGGAAAAAATAGGTGGTTAACGAAAAAAAAAGAAAAAATATAGAAACAATACACCATGCAGGCACAATCGGCCGCCAGTTGCCGGCCGGATAATAGAAGGATCCGGATAAATGGTGGCCGGATAAACGAGGTTGGACTTTACTCAATTTGCATTCAAAACAAAAGGAATTCAAACTTTGTATAATGATAGAAAGACATCAATCCAACTTTTATCATACAAAGAGAAACAAGTGTAAAAAATTTGACATTCTGACTTCTTCCTGCTTTGAATTTCATGCGCAAAACTGTCAAACTTTGGCAACTACATTTATACTCACAAAGCAGCATACTTAAGATCAATTGAAATTTATGAAGTCATAAAATGCAGAGCGATATGGCATTGCAATACCGATTAGCAAGTCAGTTGCTTAAGAGAGAAAAGTACAGATGTAAGGTACTTGTATAATCCTGACATCATCTGTATACCATTACCAGATGATCTGTTGTCATTTCTCAGGGTATAATCAAATTATGCTCATGATTAGGCCTAAAAAAAAAATTGTTTGATTGGCGTAACATAGAAAAAAAAATAGGGTAGGTAGGTCGGATTTTTTTTTTTTTTTTTTTTTTTTTTTTTTTTTTTTTTTTTTTTTTTTTTTTCGATATTAAATGAAAATATTTGTTTTACGTGTTTTTAAAACTTTTTTTTGCACACAAAAAAATAAAAATATTTAGGGTCGGCGGTAAAAATAGGGTCGGTCGGGTTACGCCAATCAAACAATTTTTTTTTTAGGCCTTAAGTTAGCCATATTATGCACTAAACATGTAAACTTGCCACGATGGATCCAGTCAGAATTCTATTGAGGATTTTTTTTTACAAAGGGAAAATTGTGTGTTTGTTTGTTTATTTGTTTGTTTTTGTTTTATTTTTTTTTAAACAGAATAACTTTTTTTGTGTTGTCATGAATTTGTGGTTGCAAGTTGCCTTAATGTTGACATTTTTCATTTAAATGTTTTTGGTATGTTTTAAAATCTGTACTTTATGAATACTCGCAAAAAAACACAAAAATAAAAACCAACAAAAATATACTGTCCTAAATTTGCAGGTGGATGCAGGTCATTGAACTCAGCTAAGGTAAATCAGGCTATTGGTGCTTGAGGCATATTGACTCTATACTCTGTTCGACACCAAATAGGCAGTTAAGGATAGGGTTCGTGTCCGTTTCCTTTATAGCAAAAGTCATATTTTATACATGTTTTGGCATAGTCACATCCCATGACGTCATCACAGAATAAACCGCTTCGGTGAAATGTACAGGCAAGCAATGTAAAGAAACCTCTCTTGGGCGTATATTAAGATACTGACCATGTTTCAGTGGAGTCAAATGTACATCCTCCAAAGTATGTGTCCATTATGTGACTAATTGGGTATGCCTTCTAGTGTTTATTTCATATCAATTTAGAATTGTACAACCCCTGCATATTTGGTGTTAATCAGACTATAGACATCATTTAATGTCACAAATGTGCTGTTCAATTTGAAATCATCCCCCTTCTCTACTTGGACAAATATTAGGGTCCCAGACTTAATCCAGCCAGGACATTTTCTTCCCCAAGACCAATCTTTTTTGCCTGAAAGCAAAGTTATTTAAGGAAAACATTAGTAGCAACAGGTGGAAGGCATTGGAATGTCCTATGTGGATTTTAGAAGCTGCAAATCTCAAATCGCTTATTAAAAATTAGGCAAAAGAAACTGATAATTCTATGAATTTTTAAAAGTATTATTCCTATCAGTTGCAATACAGAAAATTATTCTGGCAATGTAGTATCTATTAAAAAGTTGGTCCTAGAACTGATTTGGTAACTTGATCAATGTGCATTATTATGCATGGAAGTTGCAATCTGGAAAATGACTGTGGCAGTTTTTATCTAGGTGTATTTTATTTATTGCAAATGTCTATTTTAAAACTTTGTTGATGCAAAGTAGGCCAAAATTGTTGGCATGTGCACAACAGCCTTGCAGGCATGTACAGGTGAAATTTTGTAGTTGTAGGCAGACTATGGATTTCCTGGTCATGGGAGACTAAGGCTGGTATTCTGAAAGGGAGTCTAACTTTAGACCCAGGGTTAGTCCTACATGAGTGGACCTTTTTTTCCTTCCAACATGCTCTAAACATGCACTGTAATGGGTGAGAAAATTCCTCATGGGACTGTTCTGGCCCACCCATGGTGAATTTTCTCACCTGTATTAACATTCACAGTATTTTGAAAAGAAAAAAGTCCACTTATGTAGGACTAAACCTGGGTCTAAAGTTAGACTCCTTTTCAGAATACCAGCCTAAGAGACTCATCGATGCCTAAGGTACAAGTACATACAGTATTACAGAATCTGAATAGCTACATCTTCAATATATTCATAGGGCATTTTGTAATCTGTAACCTGATCTCCCTGACTAACTCTCCCAGGCTTAAAGTCTGACTCAGAGATTTGAAATATATTTTGTGGTAATAATTAGAAATAAGAGTTGCCTCAGAAAACTTAAAGAAAGCCACCTTAAAATGCCCGTTCCAAATTTTAAGATTTTGAAACGGGTTTTTTCGTTTTGATGCACTCAGTAAGCATTTTCATGTATTCATATTAGTCCAATAGGCTACTGTGTATAACAAAATTTTGGATCCGGATTTTAAAACAAAACTGTGATTCCCATAGGAGGGACATCGATTTGAGCTTAGTTATTTCAACAGTGATTGTATGTGGACCAAGAATTATGTTTATGCAAAAAAACTTGATTGGCAGAAAATGAGGGCCCCTCCTTGGAAATCTTATGAGTCAGCCTTTAAATATGCTTTGTACATACTCATATTGTGCTTATTTCAAAACAGAATAAAGAGAATGGTACAAAGTAGTAGGTGGGAAGGGTAGTGTAATTATGCCCTATCCTACCAGGGCAAGTGTAGTCTCTTACCTTTGGCTGACAAAAAGGTCCACTGGTTCGAATCACAGTGGAGCCAGCGACATGCTAAGATTAATTGTTATCTCAATAGTTCTGGACTAGTTGGGAAATTTGGTTTATACTTTCTATTAGGTTAACGAGTAGGATTGCCTTTACGTCCACAGTTAATGTGGAATTTTGGCGAAAGAACATGAAAGCACCGCGTCCTTCAGAGGGGGGGACATAAAGCTGTCTGTCCGTTGTATAGAGATTAATACATGTATTTTGTAAGATTAGTCAGTTTTCAAAAAGATTAGAGTGTACCCCTCTGTCTGTACCATCTGCCATGGTCATATTATAGACCCAATGGAATAGTTCCTGTAAAAGATTTCTAGGCAGGACAGTGGTCTGCCAATTTGGTTTCTTATAAGGCTGGGATTTTCGGGGTATATTTTGGTTGCCCGAGGTACCCGATACTAATTTTCGGAAGGGTAATCGGGTACCCGAAATTTCGCTAGTCAAGCATAATAAATAGCACTACCCTATATGCAGAAGCGCACAGGATTACATACGCTATACTTGCTTCCGTTTTGCATCCGATTTTACATCCATTTCTACTGCTATAAGTACGGTGACAAATCCATTAGAAAATGTTTATTCTAAATCCAACAAATCCCACAAAAAGGGAATCAGTATCTCATCCATGTACCCATTTCTGTTCTTGTCATTTCCTGTCAATATTATGCACTTATCAATTTCAATCCCGGCCCTGGGGGTCCCGGGACATAGCGGGGTATATGCCGGGACTAGCCGGGCATGTACAAAAATTTATTTGCCCCGCAAGCCGGGATGTAAGCCGGGACTTTGTCCTGAATTTTTACATTACCTTGTCCCCGCCCTGCCGGGACAATCATGATGATATCTGGGACTTAAGCCGGAGGTACCAACAAATTTCCCGGGCTCTGCCGGGACCAAATAAACGGGGACTTTAACGCATTGTCACACATCATAAAAACCAGGCTATCAGTGAGCAGCATCGCCCATCAATCTGTAGTATATCACCATTTTATACAGCTACCATTGCAGTCCGACTCTTCCCTTCGATGTTCGTCGGGAAAGCAAGTCTATACACAGTAGCACACAACGCACGTCTGTCGCACGATCGAATATCAACTAATCCGAGGATCGGTATTTTCAACGTAAAATCTGCTAGAAAAAACATCAAAAAATGGTTTAAAAAAAATGATGCAACCTGAATCCAAGAAATTCCCCAACGAGGGTCGAAATATTGATACCCACTGACAGAGTAAGCAAGGGCATATATTCAAGTTTAATAGCAAAGAAGTCACTATCACAGAGTAAGCCGACAAAACGACAATCACCATGATGATCTTGTTGGGTTTGGGCTGAAGCTTCCGTTTGCAGACAGGGTTTAGATATTACTCGGCTCCGTTTAGTGGTCAGAATCGCCTGTGGAAATTTGGAATTTTTTTAACAAACCAACTAACGAGTTTGTTTCTCAAACATAATTTCCCGATGTGGTGAAATTTCGCCTCGGTTCTGACACTCTGTCCGGCGATCCAAAATGTAGTATATTTTATATGCAGACCTGTTGTCGCCAGCCGACCGAGACGGGATTGCACAGAGTTTTAAAGCAGTCTCCGCCCCCATATGTGCCCGAGAATATACGGGGATTGTCACATGGATTGTCACACTAAGCCCGCTATTAGGGGCCGGGACATAGCTGGGTGATGTACAAAAAAGTAAAGCCTGCTACCCCGGGATTTTTGTGTTTTACTCTTTATTTAGGCGGTACAAAGGCGGGGGTTCACGACAGCAAATGTACATTCCAGAATTCCCTGTAAGTCCCCCGCTAGTCCCCAGGACCCCAGGGCCAGGGCAAGGGTTGAAATTGACAAGTGCATTATATTGGAAATGTATCCTGGATGTTTTTGGATTTTGTTGCCATTGTTTATTAAACATCACCCCCCTGATGGATTTAAGATGGCAGGCCCAACAACTACATCTCATTTTCTACGAAGTCATCTTCGCCTTAGGCCCAACAACATCATCCCTACTCCAGGGCTAAGTTAAACAGCACAATGTCAATATACTAATACAGCCTGTATTCGACCTCTTCGTTGTCGTTATCGTGAGCAAGTCCAAAATCACAGTGGAGATCCTCTAGCCAGCTGATAGTTTCATCATCCAGGTTGATCAGGCCTGGGATCCTCTTGGCCGGGCTTGTCGACTCTGGTGCAAGTTATAAATCAATCTCAGTTCTACAGGCATCTTTGCTTTGGTAAGCCAAAACATCATCCCCAAGGGCCAAGTGAAACACACAATGTAAATATATATACAGCCTTGATTCCTCTCTGGTGCATTAGTGATAAATCACTAGTCACGTATGTGCCATGCGGACAATAATAGCTAACATGTAGAATTCTTATGGTTTGAAGAGGCGAGTGCACAAGCACGCAAGTGACCAGGATCACCGCTGTTTAATCTATTGTTTTACAACTACGATCTTAAAGTTGTATTTAATGACCATGATCATGGATATTAAACTGAAAACATTCAGATACGTGACAATTCGGTCTCTAGTTCCAACTTTGATTTTTCATTTGCCATGGTTGTGGAGTACTTAAAAATGTTACGTAGTGGAGAAAATCGGAATCTCGGGTACCCGTTGGTGCAATGTTCTGCCCGGGTTAATTGTAAATCTCGGCGGGTCACCCTAAAGCCCGCCGAACAATCCAGCCTTAGTTTCTTATAATGGAGCATTGTGATAGAATATGTTCTGTCTAGTGGGTACGCCATTTATACTCCTGATTTGAGAAGGCTAGCATGTAAAGTGTATCCAAGGACATACTGCCTCTCCAATGATAATCATGATCAACTGAGCTATTGAGCTATGTTCAACAAACACCCTTTTAAGATTAACTATATTATCTTTTTTGTTACAATCACTCTATTTTGGAGAATGTCAACCAGTGTGTTAACAAAATTAGGATGTTAACTTGTGGAAAAATATTTTAAGGTGTTTAACATGTTGTGAAAGTTTTCATGCAAGAGTTTGTTTCAGCATCCATAAATTGCGAGAATGGGAACCTGTATTTGCGCCACTTTCATCTAATGACCCTGCACTCCCCTGGGTGTTACTGCTGTAGTGTTATACTGCCCTCAAGGTAACATATAACTACCGAGTAATTATTGTCTAGTCTGTGATATGACGCAAACCACCGTTTTTTCATCTGTACGCCCTCTGATGCTTGAAACCTATCAATACACTGCCGCATTGTTGCTGGTGATAAAAAGAGGGCAAAAATTTTGATCATTGAAACAGTTGATACTCTGCCATCTTTTGCCTCAGCTTGTGCCAGTAAATGAAAACTTGAACTTCAGGTAGGGATTTCTGAATCATAGGTTTTGCACATGGCTCAAAAACCCAGAGAGTAATGAAACTAACCAAAATACACTAGGATTTAAGGTCAAGTCCAAATGTTAACTTTTTTGACAATATTCATAATTGTCAAGACAAGTAACTGGTTCTAGGAGAACAAAAGAAATCACTCTGAATATAACTTTTTAAAAGGAAAAAAACCCTCGAAAATAAAGTGCTAATTTATTGATAACTCTCTGGTTTCTGTATAAGTGAAAATTAGAACCCTGGCTGGACTACGGGCTCATCCCTTTTGTACAATGATGGCCAGTTGGTTAAAATACCAGTATCCAATTAAACCTAAAACTTTTTGAGGTTATTCAAGAAGAAACAAGGTTGTGATAAATTGACTAAATATTGAGTGTCTAGGCTTATTAATACACATGCTTTTTTGGTATAAAATACACTTCTCCATTGCTTTTGTAATCTAACTAAAATGTGCATTTTATTTAAAGGCACTATTAGTAGGGATTTGCTAATCAGAAAATCGCAACAAATCAATCAAAAATCAAATTATTGCATGTCCGTTAACAAGTAAGGTATCCTGACATAAACCCTGCAATGATACTCCAAAAGCAACCTTATAAGGACAGGATCGGAGGTTTTAGTCATTAGTGTCCTTTCGGACACCTTACGCTACAACGTAGCTGAAATGGAAATTCGTATCTTTGAAAAACTGCCGTTTTCTTTGGTTTTCGGGGTCAATTCTCAGTGTAGAAAAGGTAACATATGGAATTCTACGGCTTATTCTGTCACTTTTAAAAGCATCCTGCAATTTCAATATTTTTACTCTTTCGAATAAATCACTGATAGTGTTCTTTAAGTACATGGGGGGTAGGCTATGGATCATTTCTGTTAGTGATCATTTCTTGGACTTTTGAAGGATTCTTCTGTGGTTGCAAATTGCTGAAGAAATTGTATCGTGAATTGTAGGAATTCCCAGTGCTTTGGAAGAATGGGAATGGAACATCAAACAAAACATTCAGTCACTTCAAGGGACACATGGAAATTTTCTGAGGATGATGAATTTTCGGTGTGTCCTTGGTGTAATATATTCATGAGTTAGACTAGAGTAAGACTCCTTTTACGGGGAATACAGCTGGAACAATCTGTATCTTTGATCCTCTTATAGAAGATTTTCATGCTAGGCTATTCCATGCAGTCCTTACCATGACGGATGAACCAAATTTTCTCTTAAATTGCAGCCTGATGGTTGGCAGAATAACTTCCACAAGAATTCTAAATATGCAACAAACCTGGTTTCAAAAAAACAATTGAGAGTATGTTTTCTGTTAATGTCCTCCTCATGTCTCATCTTGCTAAGCCCATTATGTGATCAAATTCATGAATGATTTTTACATCAGGGAGAACTGAGCATGTTTAACATGCATGCTTGCTGTCGCCTCAAACTCAAAGATGGCATTGACATGTAAATTTCTCACGATAGTCAATGCTTGAAATTAGTAGCTTTTCCTAGCTGTGGTAG
>JAMKCH010021845.1:0-20804 GCA_023653785.1 Ophioderma brevispina | reverse complement strand
GTCAAAACTGCTCCAAATTTGGTACCTTTGGAAAAACAAGGTTAACATTAAAATTCCAGCAGAACTGCTTCTGTAACGCAGTGACATTCACCTTTAACGCAATGAGTACCTGTATGGACAACTGTTATACCATCAAGCTGGCAGTTATATTTCCAGTGTTTCTCCACCAAGTCTCTAGTTTGCAATTAAATCGGCCGGTCTGACCAAAAGGACTTTGCGATAGCGCGAACCTAGTTGAACTGTACCAGCAAGAATTGTCGCCAGGATTTATGTGGATCTGATTCTACAAGAACTGGTTGTCGCACCCAACAGTGAACTGTGAAATTTGAACGTTAGTTTTCCCCTGAGATGGTGTGTGTTTTTAATTGGATTTTTTAATCGGTACGAATCTTGATAATACTGTTGTGCATTGTTAATGTGTAATGGTGTGCTTCCCTTTGCTTCTTAACCTCATTCCCTTTGATTTACCCACCTCTTGGTCAAGTCAATCTGCTTCCAATAATTGTGAATTTGTTTTAAATGAACCACGGAAGTTACTTTTCTACTTTTCTGACCTTGAGTACGTCTCGTAACAAACAGGGGGAAGCTGAAAATGATCGATGTGAATTGGCGTGGAAGGGATCCTGTGTCTTTTGCAGTGGGCGGCGGCCGTTTCGTTTCCGGGTCGTTTCTTCTCTCGATTGCTGTTGTCTGTTGCTTTTCTTCTCAGGTCTGGTTCAGTTTATTCTTCCTCGTGTGAGGGGAGGGGAGGGAGGGTAAAAATTTAAGTTAAATTGCTGAAGAATTCGCATGCCACATGAAGATTATGTTTGCCCCTAAATACGTAAAAATGCACTATATTTTAAGCTTATTCCTGTAAAATAATTCACACAGTAATTATAACACAATTTTTTCTTTTGTCAGACATTTTTTTGTCAACCCTTCATCAATAATATTTGTATAACTGGCACAAATTGCACTCCAATAGCTACACAGTTAATGTACTCAAGCTTCCCGGTGTCTAATCTCGCCATTGGCGGAATTATATCGCAGCACATGACTGTGGCATAATTTGTCTATGCTACTACCACACAATTTTTTAATAGAAATATTAAGATTTTTCTTTCAAATACAAATAAATATTCACAGTTGGCATTGATTTTTGCATTGACTCAGACGGTGACCTCTCATGTCTTGCCCACCACAAATGGGCGCTGGGGATTTTCTGGTTGTTTCAATCGCCGACTTATTCAATTACGTGCGAAGACGGCTATCCATGTATAAGGTCAGTCTTCGAACATGCAGATGACTAGCTGGCTTTCCATCAGGGGCGTCAACGCGTAATTACCTCTATTCAAGTTTGGGCAAGGACCTGTATATGTCTCCCCTGCAATGGATGGGCAAATATTAATTTTCCCCCGAATCATTGGCGTATCCAGGGATTTTGGAAACAATATGTATGCTTTGGGAAACGTATAAGTACTCTCTTTCTCGCTTTGCCGGCTGACTTATTTCTTTGAGTCGCAACATGAGCCTGTTCAGCCTCTACATGCTGTAAATCATAACATCACACCACCCAATTCTCTCCTTGGCTCTCCTCTTCTCTTTACACTTTCGCTCCCTTTTCCTTTCCCCCCCCTTTTCTCCCTTGCCTTCAAAATGTTTCCCCATTTTTTCCAAGGTGCCAGTCGCCCACGTTAGCCCACCCCGACGAACACCACGGCTTTCCGTGTTTTAACTTCAGAAAGACGAAAATGCCACCGTGATCCGAATGACGCGTCCACACGTACTTTGCTAATACCGGTATTAAAGGTACGCCGGACTTAACCCTGCTCTTCTTCGGCATTAATCGTCGACTTAAGCCAAGTTAGGTTCCCCGATAGAGTTAACCCCGACGCGCGTCCGACCCGCCAAATTTATTCCACAATAAACCGATCAATTTAGTCCGGTATTAAGTGGCTTATGTCGACCGCATGTGTAGACCGATTACAATGGGGTTACAATAGGCGTGAGGGGAATTAGTGGATTTGTTTTTTTAATTCCATCGGACTTAGTTACTCCGGTAATACCTCCCGTGTGGACACGACTAATGTCATCAACAAGAGAAAAAGCATCGCATACTGAAAGAGCCTGAAACGCTGAATATGCATATGCTCATGTCACTTAGCCGTGTAATGTAATGGACGTCGGGGTTTAGACAATACAAGGAGATCTCGGCGACTCTTAGCACTGATGCATAATCAAATGCATAGAATGCGACATTCTATCTATTAGCGTTGGAGTAATTTATACTTGCTCGAATCGCCTCTGAGAATTTTACGGATGATCTAATAATGCTCTCATTTGAACTAGGAATAGTCAGCAGTTATACTAGTTTCCGGTCCTTCGAGGCAAAGTAAAGTCCAAATGAGTATCGCTGTGTTTTACTAGACACCACAGTGTCATCTCCATACGCCATACAGCATCAATAATAACCAAACAATAATATCCCAAATATCCCAATTTCAGAAATTGAGGTATTTTGGGGCTTACCGATTGTTGCTCCCGATGGTAAACTGTTTGACCTTTGTAGATTTGCAGTGTAAACTTTGAATCTAGGTTACAACGATTGGGTTCGCTGCTTTTCAAGAGGGGTGGGTTAAAATGCCATATTAAGTATTTGACGATTTAAAATCTCTATATATCATTCTGTTTTTTCGCTGTTTTCACATACATACATACATACATACTACATACATACATACATACATACATACATACTACATACATACATACATATGACAAGTATTTTTTATTAGACAACTGCAAAATATTACAGAGGAGCCACAAAAGCTCAAAGAGCGAGCGGCACACCAAATGTCCAACTGTATGCCAAGAGGCGGGAAAAGAGCAAATCACATTAAGTACATATCATTAAACGCAAAATGAAAAAACAATAGCAGGGGAGCCATCGCAAATACAAAGTATGGCGAGCAAAAAATGAACTTAAATTGGCTGCAGCTCTTACAACGCATCTGCCAAACAAGTTGAGCCAATGGCAGCACTTAAACTTATGTACTGGCGATGGTTTTGCTTCGGCGGGGGCTTATACCAGCATTTTTAGCCCCGGTCAACCAATTTTAATTGACGCACCCTGTAGCTCCAATTATGAGAACTACAACTTGCATGTGTAAATAGGTCCACGTTATCAGATTCACACAATGTTGGTAATAGTCAAAGTTTGGTTTGATAGCGGGCATTGATTCACGAAAGCATCAAACGGTGTGGAGATTTCAAAAACAAAACACTTTATGGTTGCGGTGATCAATAAGAAGCAAGTCTGGTTTCTTATGTTGAATATTGTGAACAATTCTGAAGAATGCCTGTTGAAACATCTCGGCAGTAACAAGAGTGTTATGTAAAACAATGAGATCTGGGCGGAGTTACCGATTTGTTGGTTAATATAATTTACAAATCTGCATGACGTCTGATGTACATGTCATGAAAATTCATACGGCCCATTTAGAATATGAGACACCGTATCAAATGGGTCATTACAAGTTGACAAGATTTGGACCATATGCTTGTGGATAATAAAGATGTAACAAGAATTGCATTCAAGAAGTTGCAAACGAGTTTTGTATATGAACTTGACCAGGTTCTCAGAATTGCAATATTGGTGATGGTAGTTGTGAGATAATTGAAAAATCAATGCAAGGGGGTAATGTAGGATTCTCCCTTGGGAGACCTTGGTCTTGAATCTAGCAAAGCGAGCATTTATGGGCTGTGGTTTTGTGTGATGTGATTAAACACAGCGGTGTGATTCCTTAGAACAAGTGAAACTTCATGATCGGACGTAGAGACATGGCGTACTATTATCGCTAATTTCTAAAGTCACCCCTCACGCAAGCAGAGCTCATTCAGTTCAATCCATATCGACCTGGGCCAGTTCACCCTACTCTTTAAACACTTAAGTGCCTAGTGTTTTCACTCACGTTGGTGCCTAAGGGGGTTCCATGGAACCCCCCTATGGAAACCATTCCCGATGGGAATTTTCAAATGAAAAATCATACCACCTTTGGGCGGGCATAAGACAAGGCCACAGGTGCAATATACAATGAGTTCCGGTTTATCTAATTAGTACCCAGGGGGCCACAGGGGGTACCTGATATGGGATGCTGTAAAAGGTTGTGTGGTATACGTGTTCAGGGGACCTCCCACAACAACTTCTAGGTGGAAAACCCTGAAAATATGCTACTCAAAATAAAATGGAGGCAATTTTGGCAAAATGGCCGCCACTTTAAACTAGTTTGACCATATCTCAGCCCAAAATGTGCATAAGTTGTGACTTTTTGTGGCTTTGGGTCACTTAATCCACTGGTTCAATCAAGCTACGCGCTTACAAGTAATATACCAAATATGGCGTCATTTTCTTCAAAATGGCCGCCATTCAAAGCTATTGACCTAGATACATACAAACAAACAACACACTCATACATACATTACATACATAATAAATTACTACATACTACATCATACATACATACATACCTACCATACAAACAAACATAAACACATACATACATAATACATACATACATACATACATACATTACATACAGCAACAAACAAAATGCGACAGGCGAAGTTCGAATCTTGATTAGACTCTGTACACTGACATAACATCTTAAAGATATGTTTTATTGCAGTTCCTTCCTGTCCATCTTTTTTATTTTCCCTGCATTTTGGACTCGCTATCTACTGATTACTAAACGCCCATTATCATGCCACCCTCATTATTAACGCTCCATAATGTTAAAAGTGTGTCTACTGCAAAAGTGTTGTTTTTAGAGGGATAAATATACGTCGTTGTCATTATTCCGTCATTAAGAGAGATAGTTGACAGTGGGAAAACAGAATGTATATATTGCCGTCTTTTACCCTGTTCTTCTTTTGAGGTGACCCTTTTTTAACAGAAAGCTTCGAAGTACCATCAACAGTGGCACAGTAGCCTCAACTCGCCTCTCCAAACTAGTATTTTCTCTCAGCTTTGGAACCTAAATGTTTTCTTTGAGGGGCAGTCACAGGTCATAGGGGCGTAGCTACCATAGGGACAGAGTGGCACAATGTTCACGGGACTCCGAGAGGTAGGGGCCCAAAAGATGTGGAAAAGAGCGGGGGAGAAAGAGGGAAAAAGAAAGATAAAAGAGAGAGAAAGGGGGAGAGGGATGAGACAAAAAATGATCAGATTTGCAAATTTTATGCTGTATAGCGCGACGAATTCAATACTCAGCCGGCGGGCATTTTCCGGATCTGCCGGTCCGCGCGGCTCAATTAATTCATTGAGTTTCCTGAATTATTAATCGGATAAGGAGTAAGACGATTAAAGGAAACAGCCCTGCCGAACCTGGGCAGAACAGCGAACCATTCCCGCGTTGAGTATGATTGGTCCCTTAATTAAATTCCAGGCCTTTCAAACCACCTGATACCTGATAAGCGAGAGGCCGTATCTTAATGTCAATATAGGCAAGTGTAACTATTACTATGGGCCATTTCACCAGGGGCATCTAGATTGCCAAATCATAATGGAATTGGATTCAGTGACCCTTGTCATGGACCCCCACGGTAGTGGCCTTTGTGTGTATTCTGTTACTTAAATTGTGGATCCCTTCTGGGCCTATTTGACCCAATAAGCAAATTCTGGACCTGCATGCTGGTCTAGACAGAAAAGAAAGAGTCCTTGAAGGACTAAAAGCATTACTTTCGTTTAGGCGGGATCAGTACACGTGTTATGGGCCCTTAAAATGGCACATTCAGCCTGAATGCTATCGTTAAAGGGGGATGATACGATTTAAGATATAAAGTTTTCATCTGGATGACCTTCGTTCAAAACCCCATCTGCTTAAGTTTCCGTGCCGATATTTGATCCTTTTTGATGTGAGAGCTGAAAACGTGATTTGTTAATTCCCAAAGAAGCTCTGCTGCAAAATTAATATTAAAAATTAAATGGGGCACATTTTGCTAGCCAAAACAAAACATCTTTTGGCCCTAGATATAAAGGCGTAAATGAGAAAATATTAGCTTTCTTTAAGATACCAAAGTTGGGGGAACGGGGCTTCGACCATGTCTTCGGACCATGTCCCTTTAAAGTCTAACACTTCGTTTTCTGCATCGCTACATGTATTTGCATAAAAGGTATTATGTTAAGCTCTTGTCATTCATTTGTATTCAGATGTATTAGTGAGTAACATTTTTCTTTAAATTACCCACGCTAATGATATCTGTTGGTCCCAGGTTACGTTCGACAGCCATTAATTTGAATCTAAATTTGCATTAGGATAGATAAACGTGTACTTTAAGGCAAAACAAAAAAATCTCGACGAAGAAACGCAAAAATATAATAAGGTTATGAGTCCTGTTACACACAATGTTGTTTGGGTTCAACATTTTAGCATATTTATTGTTAAAACTACCGTGATTCCAATTATTGTTACTTATAAACGTGTGTTTCAATATTGTGTATTGCGGTTGTGTTGTATAGGTGAGGAGGTGCGATGTTGAATGTGCGATCTAATTTATCCATGTTTTCGAGCATACCTAGGGGGTACCCACGATTCGTTCATGCATATGGGCCTAGACCCTTATCATTGGGTTTTTTACAGAGACCGCTTGCATTATAAGACAGGTGGCCTATAGTAAAAAAAATGAAAAACTCAAAGTGAAAAATGATGAAGGACCATACAAAAGTCGCCAACTCTTAAAAGAGCAAGATGAATGTAATAAAAACTAGGGGCCCCAGTGGTGTTTGTTCTCCCGGGCCCGAATATGCTAAGCTACGCCACTGTTGACTAAAATAATGTTACATCGGATGGGACAATAGCATTGCAAAATATACAAGAACATCTTAAGTAAGACCCAGGTTGAAATCGATGATTGAGGTCTTACAGTATTATAGTTGAATGGAGGTGGTTAAAATTAAAAAACAGCAATAAAGAAGTAGGTCATCTTACACTTACAGAAAAAAATTCCGGGAGCACGTCATCCCATCAAATATCAAATCAATAGCTTTCAGAAAGGTATTGTCATAAAAAAAAATATGATGATGATCTGAATGACCATGCCACATACACTATCTGTATGCTGCACGCCTCTATTTCATATTATGAAGTGCGAGGAACATAAAAACTTTAATTTGTAAGCTCATAAAATACCTTTTAAATTTAATGTTGCTCAACTAAAACGGGGCCCTTTTTCGCTCATAAACACAAGTCCTTTTAGCCTTATGATTTTACCGGGTTTTAATGGGGGAAAATAGTCCCGGTCTTCAGACACCAATATTTGAAAACTTCGGGAAAATCGGTTTCTGGGAACATGGTACTACCAATCGGGTTATGGACCTATAAAATGCTGTTAATCTGCTCCATTAATTTTAGTAATAAGCGAATGATCGAGGGCATTGGGCAAAGCTTCTTATTATTCATTTCACTTTAAAATTATTTTATCACTGAATTTTATCATCAGATTAAATTACTTACCTTGATAAGGGTTAACCCTGAATCCAAAGATTAATAAAATAACCAATGATGAAGGCAAGCATTTCCTCATATAACTCTCATTGGATCTCATAGCACTCATAGGTTCATCCAGACATACTGTATTAGTGCTGCATCCCTTGACGCCATAATTCAGACACGGCTACTTAAAATAACTTCGCTAATTTACATTTATTTTTATAAGAATGGCCCTTCATAAAATCATTACAATGCAAACCGTTAATTAGTTCAAATTCCTAAATTTTCTGTTTTGCGGGGTTTCCATAAATACTTTGCCCTTTGGGTGGAAATGGAAGATTTTGGACTGCGGACCTTCAATCTTCAGCAAAATCAAGCAAATCCTAGCAAGCTGAATTATACCACATTAATAGGTTACAAAATGCAAATGCAAGAACTGTCGAAACGACTTTGATGGACATTGTATAGTAGAAAATTCATTGATTTTGTTGATTTCGTAAACATTAACAACACGAGAAAATATACCCGATGTTACCGCTAGGGATGTGATTTCAATCAATAGTACAGTATTTATGACTTAAAATATAGAGTAGTACTGATGGTTTTACATAATGGATTGATATATGCTTTTATTGGTATAAGTCTTTTCTAGGGAAAACTGAAAATTCTCGTAATTTACCTTTAAATTATAATACCTTTACAATAGAAACACCTAAATTCACAGCATCTTTCACTTAATACCCAATTTCAATATCTTCTTAAACTTTTCTTTTAAACAATGTTGACAAATAGTGTAGATGGATATTAATTCAACGGAGAATCAAATGCTCTCAAGTTCTCTGACACACAAAACATTAGCGGTATTGACTATATACAGATAATAATATTATTCATGCGTTTAAACTTGTGTAAAGGAGGATGGCCCGATGTAAGTATATAAAGATTTAAAATATTGGAGATATGTTTTTGCAACCATATGCCAGAGAATATAATGGTTTTCTCTCGAACAAAGTCTTTGCTTGGCCTCGGAATTATACTATTTACAGGCACACACAAACATAACACATTCAAACATACACAAATGTCTTCAGCCTTAAAATTATATCTTCACGATACGTTTGTTAAAATATACATGTAGGAGAAACCCCACATTTAGAGGAGACATACGTCACAAGATTTACTGCGAATTATAACTACACGTCCATTTATCCCAATGCTCAGAGGTTTAGAAAGAACTTTTAAGGTATTGCTAACTAAAGCACGGGAGCGCAAGAAACGTCCTTGCCTTATTAAGATGTCATTGTCTCAAAATTTAGATCTTTTAAATCATTTTTGGAAAACACAATTGTACACTGAAGGAAAATCAAAGACCGTATTCCCAATTGCAATATCACGCTAAAATCTGTAAGGTCATAATATCACACATGGATTTATAGTAACAAAACTTGGGTCTCCTGTAGTGTATTTGAAGCTTTTTGATTCATCGCAAGTGGCTAATTCCGTATTATAGTGACCAAAAACTGTAATTTATTTAGTAATTAAGAGAGTTAAACCCAACTATATACAATTATAAATAAATTCATTTTAGCAAAACGAAATGTAACCACATTCATATGCAATCATCTTGAAAGAAAGTTCAAGCCTCCTTGTGTAATTTAAACGTTTGATTAAACATTATAAACATTAACTAAAGGCTATTAGAACCCGCTTGTCAAATACAAAACCATCCATGTTGCGTTCGTCGGTTCACTTGAAAAGTTGATAAAATTTCTTTTAACTACAGCAATCTCCTGGTTAATAATCTTGTATTGGTTTAAAAAAAAAAAAACTAAAATTATTTGTCGTTATTTGTATTATCCTGTCTTTATCGTCTTTGCCGTATTTTACTCTCTCATATTGAGAATAGTAACTTAGCGACTGGCCACAAACGTAAATGTTTATCTTCAGTGTGTCTGACAAATCCGCGTGATTATTGCAAATGCAGGCGGAGGGAATTAAATACCAAATGAATGGAAATGGTATGAATGGAAGGTTGAAGATTATGAATAATATGTATAAGATGGACCAATTTGATAGGAACAACAAAACAAACAAAAAATAAACCACTGACAAACCACTTGAGATCAGTTTACATCAAACACAAATGTCAGTTGTCATGTGAACAAAGACCCCTTCCTATTTGTCAACGACAAGTTGTACTTAAATGCTTTTAATATTAAAAATATTAGTTTACAAAGTTATACTGGGTTTGGTTAATGAACAAACCTTCAGTAGCTAAGGATAAAAAAACGAGACAGGAGAAACGAAAAACAGCACCTGAGTACTAAGCATGCCTTTTGTGTAGTCACCAGTCAAAAAAAATGGGAACGGCTTAAATTGTGGCGTACTTACGTAAGCGCCTTTGTTCTAAAAACAGTGAAGCCAAATCAGATGGAATTTGAACAGTATGTTGAGAAAGGATAGGCCGTACAGATATCTCGCAAAATTTCATTTTTAAAATAATTTTGAAATTATGCCACCCATTTCCATTCATTTTGGTTATTTAATCCCTCCGCGTTTTTGACATTTTACGAGATTTGTCAGACCCACTGGAGGATAAAATTTTGGCCAAGTCGCTAAGTTACTATTCTAATATGAAAAAGGGTTGGGTAAAAAGTAGAGCAAAATACTGTACAGACAATAAAAGGACCTGGATATAATTAAACAAAGACGACAAATAGTTTGTAGTAATTTATTTGTAAAAAACAGACATGATTAGTTCCAGGAGATTTTTGTAGTGGAAAGGACATTGATTCCACTTGTCAAGGTGAACCTGTTTCAAACGATCTAAGGAAAACTTGGAATGGGGTAATTTGATAGGAACCACTTCCAACCTTTACGAATCTTTGCATCAAAGGTTCTTCCTATTACTTTCCTTTCAATCGTGTTGTATGTACATTGTTAATACAACACTCATTCTAATTTTTGCTATTTCGTGACAATGAAAAATTAAATCATTTGGAAAATCCACGAGGCAAAATTGCCCCGCTATGCCACGGAGGTGATTAGGAGTCTCGTCTGGACAGGTGTGAAATCTGATAAAATCTAGTTCAGAGTAACACGTGTATGGATTGAACTCCACAATGAGCAAATTTGATTTTAAAGGAACTTTAAATCCAGTTTTGACTGCATTTTTACCCACTCTTTTGAACAAATGACAGGCCGCCATTCTTATAGCATTACCAAAGGTGAGGGATAGATCTCAAATCCATGGGAACAAATAACTCTACCATTCATATCATGGATCCGAGCAGTATTATTAGCCCTGGAGCTAGCACACATTTGTAAACACATCTCAAGTACAAAAGGTTTGGTGATTAAAATGTTGACAGAGCGCCGGAACCCCTGAAACGTGATTAGTAAGTGCCGCAATGTGGCCTTAAGGAGAGGGGGCCAACAACAAAGTTTGTTACAGGCGTCAAATTGGTAATTGATCAATCATGTTGAAAAAGCAACCATGCTATGTGTCTAACCATAAGGATTCCGAAAAGGATAGTTTGTAATATCTATGGCTTAAAGTTTCAGAGTTATAGGCCGGTAAAAATAGCAAAAAAAAATCAATAATTAAGGGTCCAAATTTCAGTTGTACGGGGAAGCAAATTTTAAAGTTGCTCCGATTTGGATAAAAATGGTGCAAATTATTGGTGGAGGAAAATTATAGGATTAAAATAAGGAAAGTTTGACTGTCTTAAATTTTGTGCTGTTATTTTGTTTCTGTCTTTGTGATTGTTGTGTGAGGTGGTTGCACATGTTAATTGTGGTCAACGTCCATTGCATTCAATGGGGCTTGATCTGTTACCCCCCCCTACTATTACGCAAGCATTGAGACACTCAAAACTATTCCTAATTTTATAATATGGCGCCACCAATAATTTGCACCATTTTTTATCCAATCGGAAGCAGCAATTTTAAAATTTGACCCCTGTTACACTGAAATTGACATTTTTTTGATTTTTGCTGTTTTGAGCCTATAACTGTGAAACTTTAAGACTGTACATATTACAACTATACCTTTTCTGAATCCTTAGGGTTAAGACACATAACATGGTGTGCTTTTCAACATGATTGGAGCACTCAATTAAAATTTGACCCCTTACAAACTTTGTTTTGGCCCCCTCTCTTAAGGGCACACTGTGAGGGCACTTACGATCAAGTTTTTTAGGGGTTCCTGTCAGTCTGTCAACAGATTTAATCACTCAAACACTTTTGTACTGGGAGATGTGTTACAAATGTGCGCTAGCTCCTGGGTTATTACACCTGTTGGCAAAATCACATTGTTATTACATAGTGAATCAGCGGCAAATTTCAATATCATTTGCTACACGGTTATCGCAAGCCATAAAGGCCTTAACGTCTTGCTGCAACGCGTTGCGAGAGTACATACGCGTTGCGAAAATTCGGCAAACGCGATGCGGCGTCGGCCAATAAAATCATGAATTTCTGCTGAGTATTTCAAAATAATAGACCCAACAACGCGTGCTACATACTTTGCAACGCGTTTGGGCAACCTTCACAACGGCGTTGTGACGGCCCACAAGCCATAAGGTCATAACGTACTGCCGCAACGTGTTGTGAGATAAATATGCCGAACGGTTCGTTGTGAGAAAGTAGCAACGCGTGCGACATTTCGGCAAAATACGACGCACGCCCCCGACTTCTTTTGCATATTGGTGGATTCTTGCCAGCGGCCTTGGGTATAGATAAGCAGGGGTGTCCAAGCTTTTTTGACGCACGGGCCGCATTTGTTGAATCCACGGCTACGCGGGCCCGCGAGCAAAGTAATGGGGGGGGGGGGCTCAAGTTGGCTCTTGTGAAGTGCTACGAGTTATGGCAGTGGATCCATATTATACCAATTTTGGCCGAATGGGACCTCTAGCTACACCGAGAATGAGATTAGATTTTGGGCCAAATTTAACACCTTGTCCATGTTTCCCCAAGAAAAATGTTGACTCTTTAACAAATTTGGAGAAAAAAATGGCTCACTTTGAGGAAGGAAAATTGGACTCATTTTACACAATTTTTAGGAAAATTTTGGTTTTCAGATTGATGAAATGGAACTATTATCCCAACAATTTTGTAGAAAAGTCGGTTTCAGATAGCAGGCAAATTGAAACAATCAAAAGGACAAACAAACACACACTTTTTTTAAAATCTAGTATTTAGGATCGATTAATTATGCTTTTGATTTTTTCTGGGAAGTACCTTGCGGGCTCCATTATGAGCTCTTGGCGGGCCGCAAATGGCCCGCGGGGCGCAGGTTGGACACCCCGAGAATAAGCGTATACCCAGTGATGTCAAAAATCCGAGGGAAGATAAAATTGAAAAAGACATTGACAAAAAAAGAGGTTATAAGACTTAGTCCAATCTCAACAAATGGGTGATTTTTGAAAAAAATAAATATTAGTAAGAATGTACCTATTTGGTGTCCCGCTGCCTGCGAGCGGAGCGCGGCTGGTGAAAAATATTATAAAATGAACTGCAGGTTGACAGAACACCAGAGAGAAGAAGGGGGGGGGAGGAGATGGTTCAAATGCTAGCTATTCAAGAGATAACTGTTCAACCGCCCTATCTTAATCGCAATAAATCCAATAGACTTAGAACAAAAGACCTGCGCTACTGCTGGGAGAGCATTACATACACCTGTCATTAAATCCACAGAAATATTCCGACTTACCCATAGTTTGTCAATGTATTTGAACAGAGTCTATACCACTATATAACTGCATCAGTTGTAAACAAATTGACCCCAATTTTCAAGCATTTTGGCACTTTAGACCATTTCTCAACACAAAAAAGGTATGGTGGGTGATAAAAATGCATTATGTAATTTATTCATGTATTAATTTCCCTGGACCTAATATGATATTTTAGGGGCTGCCATTTCTTTGCCTGGGTTATTAAACAAATGTGGATCAACCCAGATATTTTCCTGACCCCTTATCAAAAGAAAGGCTGTATTTTTGTGACCCACTTTTTTTAAAGCACATTATTTTGTGCCCCCCACCCCAAAATGCATGGCACACTGGGTATGTTGAATTTGAAGCTCTCGGGTTTTACATGTTTGAGCGCCTTCAGAGAGCTCTCAGTTATCTCATTATCTTGATGATTTTGTGACCCCTATATCATGGCATTAATGTTTAAGATACTTGTGTTTAATGTAAAAAAAGGGTATGTGCCCCCCCCCCCCGCCGACGAAGAAAGAAAATGACCTTCTCCCTCTTAAATTAGGATAAACTAACAACACCCTTTATGACCTCAAACATTGAATCAAGTCAGGGCCGTCCCCGAGGGGGGGGGTGGGGGGGTGTGACACCCCCCACATTTACAAATTCTGTCGGCAAAGTTGAATTGTCGGCGAAAAGGGTATAATGTCGGCGCAACTGATTGACGGGTGTATTATCGGCGTGTGCACTCCTCCACCACTGTGTTGTTTGTTTGTTTCATAGCGTAAAGTATCTTGATTTAGGTGCGGTTGGTTGACCCCTCCCCCCCCCCACCCCCCCCTCCCCCCGCCTCTTCAGAAATTGTCGAACCGAGTAAAAAATTTTCGGTCTACTGGCGAGCGCAGCGAGCCGGAAAATTTGGAAAATTCTTGAATCCGGCCCATGCATTTTGTCGGCAACACAGAACTTCAAAAACCCCCCCCCCCCATTAAAATGGTCTGGGGACGCCCCTGATCAAGTTAGCTTACCGAAAAAGGGTTCGATATTTTTCGATTTTGCTTTTTTCTTTCGTTAAGAAGTCACTGTTTTCAGCAACCATTCGCAACGCTTGAAATTAAAACTATTGGTCAGAACAAACACGTGGAGTTCATTACCAGCAGAGACATTTTAGCTGGAAAATTTTAGTAGCAGTGTGTCAATTACTTACTGTTGTGAAAACCTTACCGACAGGCCAAGCTTGAGTCGGATGAATACGATTACTTACTTTAAAGGTCCAATCGAGCGGCCCTTGAGGATGCCCAAACAAAGAGCCGGTGAATAAGAGTAATCCTGGGTAATCATTGCAAAATCGAGCCATCCCCTTTGCTCATCTTCCCTGGGTTTAAATTACCTTGTGAAAATACGCAAATAAACCTTTTTACAACAGTCACTGGATGGGAAGATCACATACAAGCTTCCCCATCTTGCTTCACGAGAGAATAATTACAAGGTAAACGTCCCAATTCGATCTAACTTCAAGATTAAGAACACTGGCTCTTATGGTAACAATGTTATTAATGTTATGATTATTTGCTTAAAATTTAGAAAAATACAAAACCAAAATGAATAAAAAATTAAAAAAAAAACATAACGTCGTTTTCAAGACTCCTGATTATTTCACCTATCGAAGTATCCTTATCATAACTTTGCGCTAGGTGTTTTGACCGAAAAAACGTTATCAAGAACTCTTCAAATTCTTTCTCTTATGTTATTATACATTCCTAAATTTGGGAATGCTGGGGTCTTTGAAATATTCTGTGGTTTTCATTTCAAAATGTTAGCTTTCTCCTTCAGAAGAGTACTCAACACAAGTAAAAACAATAAGAGTTCCAATCTTTACTGGCGACAGACCGCAAAATACATTTCCAACCGCAATAACCTGGCCTTTATGATAAGTGGCTAGTAAAGGGAGGACGCCATCTATGAAGAAAGTGTTATGTTTCTCTAAGTGCCGACTGCAAGGTAGTAGAATATTCTCAAGCACTACATCACGAAGTTATTTTTAACACATTGCATACGGATGGAATTTGTAATTTTTTAAAAAGAAGTTGATATAAAGGTCTGATTTCCTTTAGCTCCTTATCTTATTGTTGGTGGATGTGTATAAGAGCAGTGGGGTCTCTTTAACATTCTGTTTACTTTTGAGGTGGTCGTTCGTGGATGCAGCACAACATTTTTGACCATATATATCATATAGTTGTGATGAGTTTTTTGTCCAGACCACAGAGATGACATCAGACAGCATCAGTCAATGTCTGAAAATGAATTCCGCGTAATGCCTCCCTTTTGATGTTATTATTGGTGGCCTTTATGTCAGAATAGGAAGTTGTGTAAAGGTCCCTTCCTAATTCACTGCTTGCAGTGCAGTCTCAATGCAGTAAGAAACAAAATCGTTACTTGTCAGTATGCCCCATTTACTGCACACACGGCAGTACTGCACGAATTTAAAATTATTTTAAATGGTGAGTACATCAAAATTCATTAGGGTGCAGGAACAGACTTCCAATAAAACTAACAATCAAAGATTCATTTTTTGGCCACAAACTTAGCGTCGTTGGCATTCTGCAGAAGATGAAATTATTTTAAATGGTGATCCATCAAAATTCAGTGGGTGCAGTACAGCTGGCCCATTACACTAGACACAAAGATTATTCTGGCACAAACTTAAGTTAATCTCAATGGAAGTTGACCGATTCTTATTTAGATGTTTCTAGCTTTCAGAGATTTTTAGTTTGGTGAATTTGGGTGTCTTGTTCAGGAGTTTTGGCTAATTCTATGAGACCTTGAAAAACCCGTTGGTCCAGTTGTTCGGCTAGCCCGATATCAAGTGCCATGAAAATCACTTCAAGACATTCTTTATTTGAAATTAGAATAAAAAATAAGTATAAAGTGCTGCCTTCATTGATATAACAAATTTATACTTTAATAATATCACAATTGCCAATAAAATACTGTAGCATTGTGAAATTCAATTCCAAACCGTCTTGTTGTCCTCAGCCTTACTCCCGGTTTCACAGAAGGTATACATGTATAGACCCCTAAAAAACCCCTCGTTGAAATAAACTGAGCCTTTGAACACCAACCATCCTTTCCTTTATTGGTTCTTGTTCAAAACTGGTTTCTTCATTAGTCCTCCCTGTCATCTTGGAGGCAGTGGGGATAGGGAATGGTCAGTTGGACCTCCACATTAGAGCGTGTCTGCACATTTGTCCCCCAACAGAGACATGTGGCTGTTCCATTATTTTCGGCAGTCAAATTTCCAAAATATACATAATTTCATGATTATTCGTCCCCCTGAATGGTCCTCCACAACATAATTTCTGACCTTCGCTGTTGAAAAATAATATATTGATTAGTTCAATGACTTAGGTGAGAGAAGAAGGGCCAAAAAGTGCCTTAGAAATGCGGAACTGGTAACTATCGTACTACAAGCTAATTTGTGGTATTTTTTGAAATTATGGGTTCCTGACCGATCTCATATATAAAAATGCCCAAAATTCCTGTGGGGAAACATTCACATGACGTCATCAAAATAGCTGCCTCAAATACCACTAGTTTCTAGGCATTCTCTTTAGGTGATTTTGTTACGAACATCCGATTCCTGTAAATTGGTACCACAGGATCGCTTAGAGGTTCTTCTTCTCTGCTTTTCCATTGGTATCAAAATAAGTACTCAATATCCCCATTATGACTTCACTACTTAACGTTCCATTATGTTGAGAAATTAGAAAATACAGGGTGAATATAGGGTGGAAAATTGATTGTTCGCGAATTTTAGCGACTCAACACATTATTATAGCACCTAAATGCTCTCAATATATAAAACTGTCCCTTTTCCCATCAAGTATAGACAAAAACCGCATGAAATTGGATATTTCTAACTTTTTGGCGAAAAATTAATTTTAAACCCTATTCCCACTAATGTTCTATGGAATTGACATTTGCTGACATGCCGAACTTTGACGTCATTGTGACGTAATGCCAGGCATGTTGGGTACCATTTTTGGTATCAATGGGAAAGAGGAGGACCATAGCTATCTATTGGGACCAAAATCAAGTGTTTGTGTTGTTTTTATGTTTTGTATTTTTGAAATTATAGTACCAAAGGATTGCATTTTCTGGGTCACCCTGTATTTTACTACACCCCGGTGGATTTTTTTTTTGGATGAAAAGGAGCGGAAAATGTCAATTGAAATTACATGAAATAATTTGGTACCAAAAAGGGGTTTTAGTAAGCCGGGTAAAAAAATCTTAAGAGGGACCCCCTCCCCTTCGGTAGACGAGGTTAATACTCTATTCAATGTTTGTTTGCAGATATCAAGACGCAATTTCTGCACATCAGCAAACCAACATATTTTGGCACATGCTTTTTTTACTATTTGGATGGGTACTTGTTCACAGTTTAAAGCTCTGAATGCACCTAGCTTGTACCATTCATGTACATTAAGTACATTTATATTTCTCGTCCCTAAGTAAGCACCTTTCTCATAAATCCTGTCAGGGAAGCGCTATTGCTGGTATTTTTTGACAAAGGATTTTGAAATCCCTTCAACATAAAAGTTTTTAAAAGCGGTTGAGGTAAAGAGGGCGTACCTGTGTACACAGAAATGGGTGCCTATCGTTTTTGAAGCGATTGCAAGAAATTTAAAACCATGGAAATTTTAATACATTTCAAAATTTTTGTAAAGAAAATAATAAAAACCATGGTATTCCAGTAATTTATGGTATATTAAGTCATTTGTTTGTTGCTTTAATATTTCAAAGACAATATTTAGTAAACTTTTCATATACCCTATCCCGTTCATAATTTTGGCACAGGCTTGTGAACCTATTACTAGTCCATCCTGATATCTTATGTGAATCCAGTTCAGTATATTCAAATTGTTGGTACTGGTGCGGTGGTTAGAACAACAACTCATTTTCTGAAGGCTGTGGGTTCAAATCCAACACGGTCAACGTATTGTGCTCTTATATTAGGCAAGAAAAGCACATGCACATCCTTTGCTTCCTCTTACCCAGGATGAAATCGGGAGCTGTTAGAGGAAATATCAGATTAGAAACTACGCTACGGTTACAAAATCTACATTTTTTAGTGCAATTTTGGGACGCACTTGAACATAAAACAAATGTCTCAGATCATTCATAGAATCATATTTTGCTGCAACCACACCTAGATATTTTTAAGATATAAACACAAAATCAAAAGAAGTTCCCCCCCCCCAAAAAAAAAAAAGAACCTACTTTATCCAGGATATCCGTTTTTTTTAAGATGAAACCTTGTAAGGGGCTTTATAGATATGGTTGTTTAGGAAGCGGTGTTGTGAAAATGAGAGGATCCCTTACTTCACGCTGAATGCGCACAAATTAACCACAAAATGAGGCCTTTTTAAAAAATGCAAAACTCAATCATGATGACAGCGTGCCCGCTTCCAACAGGCCATTGTCAACTTGCCCTATCCTGGTCAGATAACCTGGGCATTTTGTTGCCAAATCTATTTGGACTTTTTACCATCTTTATACTGTATGCTTTGTGGTTGATTTACTGCAGCAGGTGTTGTGGTCAGGAAATTTATTGGTTGTATAGTTTTCGACATTTTTTAGAGACCAGGTCCTTTTGTCATTGACATGTGTTTCACACATTCCATATCCTGATGAATGCGCCCAGTATTCCATGAATGAATGCATTCATCATTTTCTGCCTGACCAGTTACCGAGTAAATGATTTCAAAAGACAGTGACATGTATTGGTGCAACCTTGGCGGGGATCCCAGTACATGCTGTAACACAGTGAAATATGGACATGAAACCACTCTTTGGCAAATTTTTAAATACAGCGTTCACCGAACGCATGCGTAGTCTGCCGTCGTGGTTCGTGAATGAGATACAAAGCTCACATGAGTTCAACAAGGTCATATGAGGTCACCAACATGTGGATCACTACCCAAAGACCATTGACCAAGATTTATTTGAAAATAAACGCGTATGTGGCAAAATATAGGCAATTTACTTAATATTATATAACAGACACATTCACAGACACGAACACGCTAGCAAAGCAACCTTATGTGGCCTTATAACGGCCTACATCATGATCGCTCATCTAGTTCTACAAAATGGGGCAATAATCCCTTTTTTCTATTTATAGTACTCCATACCACTTACCAAACTTAGCCAACTTTTATTTTATCTTCAGATTTTGATATTGGCCCATGTTTCTTGGTTTCTTCTGGGCCTATAACATTATATCCCTAACGTTCCTAACTGGCATTCTGTTTGCATTTTCAAAGATATCGGAGGGGATCCCTGCTTTGTTTTTAGGGGGAAAATGCCCTAGATCTAACAAAAAATAACCCGGCTACCTCATTTTGTGGTGATTGGTAGGTTGGTAGTCATTTCCGGGAAAAGGCCGTTAGGGAGAAAGGATGGTATTATTGAAGCACTGAAAAGGGTTTTTAAAGGGATGGTAATGTTTACAGGGCATACCGTTCCTATAAACAAGGGGATGAACATGATTTTGGTCTGTAATTGACTATAAATATAGCCAATATTTCAATTATTGAAGAATATTATTAATTATTGCAGTCGTAGTTGGACAGGTACCTGCACCTGCTATAGCTAGGCTACACACGCGAGGGGGGAGAGGGTGGATGATGGCAACATCAAATTACACAAAAGGGACCAAAGGTCCACTTTGGTGCTGATTTTTAAAATAATGGTATTAAAAAATTAAAAAATTTAACAGGAAAAGAACAACATTTGGTGAAGAGGTTGACTCAACAGTCTAAAAAGACTATTTTAGGTGGTTAGGTCTAGACTTATCAAAAGGTCAACTTTTTCAAGTCCCGCACCCATCCATGCACTCTCTAAATGTAGATGAGTGAAACTTTCACTCCCAAAAGAGTGAAACTCTTGTAAAAACACCAACAAAAAATGAGAGAGGGTGGGGTTGTACTTTAAAGGAGGGACTTTCCGCTCCACCAACGAGTAAATCAATCCAAAAAGATTGGATTCCCACTCGTTTCGTGTGCCCTTAATTCGTTTACTCATTAAAAGGAGGTGAAACAAATAATCTTGGACCTTGTGGGTTTACACTATCAAGTATTTCACTCTTTTTGAGAGTATTTTATAGTTCGGCCCTGTCTATAGCGATTAACCCGCCATCTTAACAGGTTGAGGGGACGTTACCATGCCCCTCCCCAACGGAAACTGTGTTTCAAGTTTGTGAAATGCTAAACATATCATCAAAAGCTTCAAGGTTAATTATTGGGACATTAAAAAAAAAGGAAGGTGCCATCTTCGTGGGTTAGGGTCGCTGTCAAAGTCGTGGCTATAGGGTGGTTGCAGCCAATAGGTATATTCATCGCAGGTATTATTAGGCGGTTATACGTTTGCGCGGTTACAACTCCCTGTACATGTTTCCTATACGAAAAACTTTCACTTAGGAAACGTTAATGCTAGAAAAAATATCATCAAAAGCTTCACGGAATTGTTGAAACAACCTCTCGCGTCATTTAACCGGAAGACAAATTTTGAAGGACCCGGCCTTCAAAGGAAATGGCTAAGGGGGTCGTGGCCAGCTATCATTATTGAATTT